>PVHP010003746.1:0-76156 GCA_004024765.1 Zapus hudsonius
AGATAAGGCTTCCAATTTGACATATAAATTATATAAATAAGAGGCAGAAATTAATCAACAGTCTCATTTTCAACATTCATTCAATGTGTCAATATGAAAAGTACCTTTTGTAAAATGAATTCTGAATCTTTACTTAGGTTTCAAAACTTTGATAATAGTCATATTTCTGCAGTGTAAGTGAATTCAATACCATGAATTTGGATTTTCTCTTTAACTTTAATGATAAATTATCTCTAATATTTCCTAGTATAAGCTAAAAGTAATAGTATATGAAATGTGATTTTCACTTATGTCTGAATTGAAAACATTATATTTCATCATTGATTTGGGCATGGAAGAGTAAACTGATTTATGAAGAAAAGTTGTTAGGCAAAGCCAGGGTTGCTATTCAGCTAGGACACAGTTTGGTGGTTTAAAGCTAGAGTCCTCCGTGCTAGGTTGATATATTGATTTTATTAGTTGATTTCCATAGCATTTAAATATCTTCATGAGGAATAATTTACTTTAGTGTGACTCTCAGAAATCATTCACCAGGTGCAAGAAGACTGGTAAAAACTGCATCTACTGAAGCTTCAAGTCAGCACTGAAGAAAACTGAATTAATTGATTTTAAAATCCTTATTTTGTTTCTTTTCTTTTTACTCTACAACATAGTCATTATAAAAATCTGTGGTCCTTATTCTGACTCTTTAAATCTATCATTGAGAGTCAGGCAGATGTTATTTATGAAAAACATTTATGAAGATCTTCAAAAATGACTCTAATGGATTCAGAGGAATTTATGGTATTTATGAAATATCTGACTTCTAAACTAACCTGCTTCTTCAAAGGGTCTCGTTTGAGAGAGTGGGGGCAATGCAGAATGCCTTGTCTTTTCTCAGCAGAAACCATGAGCCATAAATGCTTCCAAGCCGTTAGTGCCTTTCATCCCTTTGCTCTTGTTAGGATTGTTTTACATTTCCCTTTTCTCTTTAGGTTTTCCCTTCTTCCCTCTTTCCCTCTCATCCCTTCCAACTTATTTTTCCTTCTTTCTTTTCCATTTGTTCTTTCTCTTGCCTCACCTTCTCTCCCCCTTTTCCTACCTTCCTTCCCTTTCATTCTCAATCATATAACTGTATACTTCCTACCCTATTTTATCACAATCAACACCCCAAGTCAATAAAACCTGATTCTGTCACAAAATTCAATACATACAGTGTATAAAATACAACCTCACTATAGCCCCTTATGAATGAGAACCTCAAAATTTATACAATCTCTCAGTTTTTAGTGTTGGGGAATGGCAGCTTATATTAATTATATCAGCCAATTTTCATGCTTGAGGACACACATGCAAATTGAACCAGATGAGAAGCTTTGAATAGATTAGAGCCCTCTTTCTCATATGTTCTGTTTCTTTGTTATAGCAATTAAAATGTTTTTACTTGACAGTAAAATCTTTAGGACCTGGAAAGTCTTGGTTCATCTGATTTATCTTAACTATGTCATAGATGTTCTATCAATGTCGGCTGCGCTGAGGAAGGTAAGAGGCAGAAGGCACAGAAGGATGCAGTTAGTGATCACATTGTTAGTGGAATGGTAGTTGGTGTTATGAAGCATACGTCTTTGCAAATCCTCCTAAATATATGTTTACTGCAAGTCATTCTGCATTATTCAAATGCTTTGGTAATATTTGATCAAGATGGGTGGCTTCAGAAATGCAGTCACAAAATGGAATTACAGTTCCTTAATTTTCATCAAGAAAATGGCTTCTCTTTTTTAAAGCAACACAAATGTCTTTTTTTTTAATGTTTGCTATTTAAATAATCCTAACTGCATTGACAACATTTTCGTAATGAAAAAAACTTGCCCTCTCCCTGATGGATTTAGAGTGAGAAAAGGGCTTTTCCACACATATTTCTTAATGCACATTTCCATTTACTGCCAGCTTTGTTACTCTTCAACTGCCTATACAATGTCATCGCTTTGTTACATATAATAAGCAAACAGTTTCCCATGAGGAGCGAAACATGAGTCATAATTTCATATGCTCCGAATTGGTCAGCAACAGGTATTGTTATCTTGATATTAGTACTCCTACCTATGATATAAAACCAGACACCAGGAAGTTATTCTTAGGCTTAATTTTCCTTCACATCTCATGTGGAACCCGTTTAACAAATCTATTTTTTACATTCTTACTCATGTGTATTCTGAAACGGTTGCATTTCTGTCACTGTCACTCAAGTGCTATTGTCAGTGATTACATGATGACTGCTATTTCAATCAGCTCTTCATGTTGAAACCAAGAGTGCTTTCTAAGAACACACCCTAATCATATTAGTCTTCAGCCCTGTGCCTTTCCATGAGTCTCTGATCTGTGCCATGTCCCCTGCTTCCTGATAGTCTGGCTCCAATCTCAGGGAGCCTTCACATCGCCTCAGTGTGGCCCTCCCTGTTTCCATTACTTGTATTGTTCTTTCTATAATTCTTTCCCTGGGTTATCCAGCCCATCCTTGCTATTCATTCCAAAGGTCATTTCTTCAGAGTGTCTTACTGAAATTTGTCAGTCTGCACATATGAACCATTAGTGTTCTTTTCACTTAATTAAGACTCTAATAAAAAAATGCATGATGATTTTAAAAATAGCTATCTATACATTAACACATAAGCTCCTTGAGGGTAGGAAATCTTCTAAAACTGTTCTACCCCTTGATATAGCAATGATAGTGTCAAAAAGGACATACTCAGGTATATGAATATGAATATTTCCTGTGTAATATAATATCCAAAAAAAGGGAAAGGAATGGAAATAGGTACTTGTGAAACAGAAGTTTTCAAGAGCGGGCACACACACACACACACACACACACACACACACACACACACAGACAGATTTGGAAGACTGAAGTTGCCTCTTGCTTATAAAATAAAGTGACAGGAAAACTGGTCTCTGCAGAGATTAATGCACTGTGCCACATTATGTCTGAGAGCATTACTACGTTCTGGGCCTTGTGATGTAGTAACAGAAATAAACACTAGACTCTAACTAAACATGTACAAGGATTAGACTGAGGTGCGGTTTAGGAACTGTTTCAATACCCACCCATGTACACATGAGGGAAGGAATTCTTTGAAAACAGAAGACAGGAACCATCCCATATTTCAGAATGATGGATGCTTGGGGACTATATGTTAACTCTTGACTGTTTATTATTTCACTGTTTATGTATTTTAAAAATTTCCAAATTTCCTTTGGGGGAAAACAAATAAGTTTGTCATCTACAGTTTTTTTTTTAATTCATAATGCTTATCACTTACTTTGGAATTGGCTTGATTTTAAGATATTTATAGGCAATGTGTGTATTGGCACATACCACCTGGAATCATATCCCTTAAAGGCCTCAGACAGATGGTCACTAGCTTGAGTCCAGCATAGACTATATAACAAGACCTTATCTAATCAAAGAATAAAAGCTTGCATGATTATCTGAATTATTTTTTTCAATATTTTATTCGTACACAGAGATAGAGAGAGAAAGAGAGAGAGAGAGAGAGAGAGAGAGAGAGAGAGAGAGAGAGAGAGAATGAGTGAACCAGGGCCTCTTGCAGCTCAAGCATTCTTCAGATGCATGAGTATCTGTCTCTACATGGGTAAGGGGGAATTGAACTCTGGGGGTAAAGTGTGAAAGCAAATGCCTTTAACCATTGCACCATCTCCCAGCCCCATCTGATTGCTTTCAACAATCTTATCTATATGGTAGTGGTAACCTCCTTTAAAAATATTTGCTTGTTTGTGTTGTGGTGTGTGCAGTTTATGCATGTGTATGTGCACCTGCAGCACCCCATTGGCTCACATGTGGCAAGGGGTGCTTGTCTGAAGAAGCAAAAGCCAAATGTTCAGTGTCCCACCCACTGCTTTATCACAGTCTTATTTGATCCAGAGTCTCCTGCACCAATGTGTTATTTGTGTCTGTGAGATTCCTTGGTTTTTGCTCCCTTGGTCAGAAATGTGTATATGGCCATTCCTGGCTGTTTTTGTGGGATCTGGAGATTCAAATGGGACCAGTTTCAGAAACCCTCAGACACTCCTGCTTATGTGGGAATCACAATTGACTGTTGAGCCAGCTCTCCAGCCAAGTGGTTCCCACTTTTTGCAGGTGATAAAAACAAGGTCTAGGGAGGTGAAGGTTACAGAATTTTCCCATGATCAGCATGATACACAGAGCTGATATTTGCTCTCAACTACTCTGCCAGACACCAGAGCCACTGAACATGGGTCTTTCTTTCTCCAAGCATTCTTCATGGGAGATAATAAGAAGGTGGATCCCATCTTTTGGAAAATCAGAATACCAAGAAGCAGCGAATCTACACATGACCAAAGCAAAAGCAAATGAATCACTATATAGCTCAACTACAAACAGTAATTTACACCCTATCTTGGGGAATAAATTCTTGCTATGTGAAATTATATTGTCAACAAAATCTCATCCAAACATCTAAGGAGATGCTGAGCTGAGAGCTGTGGTTGTCTTTCCAAAAAGCTTTTGCATCAGATAGGATTTTACATGTAAACATATTAATAAAGTGACTCTTAACCTTGTGTACATAGTTAAATACCAGAAGAGCTTTTAATCAACAGAAATGTCCAATTTCTACAGCCTATTGATTGATTAGGATCTCTGGTGGAGAAGGAGAGCTTTGATATTTTGGAAAACTACGTAGGGGACTGATTTGCAGCTTTGGTTGAGAACACCTGCCACCTGCCCCTGCAAGATTAAATTCCATTTGTGGCTTATTATTACAGGTTAGAACATGCCTGGCAAAGTGCCCACCACACAGTAATATTTCTGTAGAGACTAATGATTATTGACATTATCAGGCCCAATCTTTGCTCTTGGTATTTCCTTTGGTAAAACTGTAGCACCTGTTTCCTCTTCTACTTGCATCTCTGCTCTTCCCAATTCAACATAAAGCTTAGTTTTCTCTTTACATTGTAGTTGCCTTAAGACACTACAATAAGGACATTTTTCTCATCTTTGGTTTTGCTCCATTGACATACCTGAGAAGTTATCAAGGAGACTGGAAGTGGCATGAAAGGGATCTTTTTTTCCCCTTTTCACATTAATTTTTATAGGCACACCCCTAATTAATCAGTTTATTTTATTTATTTCTCCTAACTATTCAACTTAACCCATTTTATCGATGGATATTCTGAGAACCATAAATTAAATAAGTTTTCTAATAACAAGGCAGGTATTAGTAGTTGGATCAACATATCAGCTCATTTGGGTTGCATACACCTGATCATAACACCAAGTGACATCTTTTGAAATAATCACTATTAAAATTAATATCATAGCAAAAATGTTCATAATATCAATTAATAATTAGTATCAGCTATTGTAATGACTAAGTGCATTTTAGTTCATATTTTTCATAGCAAATTCTACCGTAATCTAAATTATTATCCTCAATTAATTTTGAAATAACATAATGAATGCACAAAGACATTATTTTCATATTAAACTGGCTATGTTAATTTCAGCTTTATCTTTGAAAAACACAAAAATTGACTTGCATTTCATCTCTACTTGCTATTCAGTCTACTAATTCTCATATCCTATTTTTAATATACTTCTCCATCCTTTGAGTTGTCAAAAAACTGAGGGAAAACCAATGATCACATTTCATTCTTTCATCCATTCATTCACTCTTTCATAGTAATTGTAAAAGAATTATGAACTTTTTAAACTTTTTTTCTTGGCTTAAAATTACATATATTAACACAACAATATGCTCAGTATCATAGGTTCTTAGATAAAGCCATTGAATCCATGGTGACATTTCCTCTTATGCATTAGTTATTCTCCCCCCATGACTCTTACATTCTTTCTGCCCCCTCTTCCACAAATTTCCCTGAGTCACAGTGGGTGAGTTTATATTTTGCATAGTTATTAGATTTTTAAGGGTCTGTAGATTTATATTTTGGACAATTTTGGTCACCCTTGGTGCCTCTCTCTATTGTCCTTCCCTAGGTTATCTGCCTTGCTGTGTGAATAGCTCTTTTGCTCACCATTTCATTTCCTTAGAGGTTGTGTTAGGGCTCTTAATGGTGAGTTAGAGGTGAATGGTCTCCTGTTTGGGTGTCCCCCGTCAAGTCATATCCCTTTAGTGGAGTTCAGTTGTCCCCGGTTCACGTTGCTTTCTGAAAAATACAAAAAGAATGATGAACTTTTTGCCTGGAGTTGATTCCAAAACACAGGATCTCTGAGCTGGCTTTGGCACATCTGGAACTGTGAAGGGTGACCCAAGACTGTCATAACTTCTCCCTCAGAAGGTGGTGCCTGACTGCAGCACCAGTATGAGTCCTACACACAATCTGAAACACAGACACTCACATGTTCCATGTGGCACCAGGAAGGACCTCTGGGAAGCCAATCTGAAGAGTCCTTGCATATTTCTCTCTGGAGTGGTCAACTAGGGGCACTGATAGCTTTGCGTATTCTTTTAAGTGATATAAAAGTTAAGTCGAACTTTTCCTTTAAGTTTGCACCAATGACGTTCAATTAATTAATTTTGGCATTGCTTTCATATTGATGGATGTGTGTGTTTCTTAAGTATGCTCTCCATAAGACAACTGAAGAGGGCTAAAGATCAGCCATTCAACCCTTTAATTGTAGTTGCTTAATGGAAATTCCAGCAGCTCCTTTTTATTGGACTATCAAAACATGCTTTCTAAAACAAAGACTAGGTAATAAGGGGTAGCATCACAACTCTTATGTTCACTGAATGCTTTATATTTAATTATTTTAGAATCTTAAATGTTAGGAGAGCATTGTGCATCAAAGCCTTATAAATCCATATGTATTAGATATTTCACATACATCCTGTGAGGTGATTTGACTCTGATATTGAGAAAATTTCATGCCAATCACCAGCTCCTTTGGATGCAGATACCAATTATGGAAAATATTTAGAAGGAAAGTCAAAAGAGCTGTGATATGATGGAATAAAAGAGTTTAATAAATTCAGTTACTAAAGTTTTAGACACCTGACAACTTATAAGAAGACTAAAATTTGCTAATAAATTGACTGCTGGTGTTTCCTCTACACTAGCAAAAATGGTGGCATTAAATAATTTAGTGTGTCATTTAAGATTGTGTGACATTTGTATCTGAATGATCAGACTTCTTGTCATTAAAGTAAACCACAGGCACTACACAACATGGTTCTTATTATCTTTTGCATGGCACTCCAAATTGGATCCCTAAAACATGACAATAATATTTATAAAACTTTATGAGAAATCCCTGAAGTTATGAAGGTCAGATCAAAGTCAGTTGCTATTTTATCAGTCTAACACAAATGCTGCTAATATATAACTCAATTTCTCCTAAAAAAGAAAAAAAGTATTTTTAACCTGCAGTATCTTTTATTACTGTTGGAACAATGTGCCATAAACTGTGGTAAAACATTCAATTATTTTATTCTTTCTGGTCAGCATCTTGGCTAAGGTCTCTCTAGGCCAAATGCAACTGAAGTCAAGACTCTTTACTTTTGTAAAAAATGGTAGGCAGAAAGCTAATTCCTTTCTGCAAGCTTGCTTTATTCCTTTCCATTTAGCTCCCTTCCTCATCTTGGAAGTAAGCTATGTCATGCCTCTCTGACTTATTCCTGTGGCCATTCTCTTTCTCTGACCCCTGACTTGATACTATTTGCATCAAGTAAGAAAACTCCTGGAGGTCCTTAGTCTCATCTGATCCCATCTGCATTGTTGTATTTGGGAAGAATGTTGACCAAGGCACAAAGCTAGCTTGTGGTCCTGTCATTAAACTAATTACTGCATGATTCAGATGGAAGTGTCACTTCATTGTATCATGAACTCAGTTTCATAGGCTTTGGTTTTCACATAGTGACATTTCAATATAACTAGCACTCCATCATCTTTATTTTAGGAGCACAGAATGCTAATCTGGAAGGGAACATGGAGGTCATCTAGCTGAAGCCTATCTTTTGGGTAAGAGACAAAACTGACCAGTAAAAATCGTGGATCTACATCCATTAACACCTTAATTTTAGTGATTAGTTTACAAATTTGCTATTAAACTGTTAAAAACAAAACAAACAAACAAAAAACTTCTAATCACATTGTCACAGTCAGCCACACCCGGCTGGGATGAATCTCAAAAGCAGGCAAAGTTTTATGGGAGGAAACAATTTATTCAGGCTACAGATCCAGGGGAAGTCCCATATAAGTGAAAGAGGCTGGTCCTCTTTTACAGGTCTGAGCAGAGAGAGAAACTCATCACCAATACCACACACAAAACAGCAAAATAGGCAGGAGGGCAAGGAGAGAATTCTTTCCCCTTTATATAGCTCTAGGGTGGGGTCTTGCAAATCTATCCCAGATTTACAGGCTTCCTTAGTCTCTGGAATTTCCTTCCTGCACTGCCCACACAGGAAATGATGTTTGCCTGTAGCTCTCCTGAGCTCATCCTGCCCCCTACTAAGAGGCTGCATTCCTGTAAACATCATCAGAGACCCACCCAAGATTATTTGAAAGGTCAAGTTGACATCAAAATTTAACCATCACACGCAGTAATATTTTCACCAAGTCCCAAGAGTGTTTTCTGTGGAAACAAAGCTTATTTTTCATATAATTATTATTCTTGAATATATGTCTGAAATCAAGGGATGTAACATCAATAGTATAACAAATCATAAATCATTATGGAAAACATTTAAATTTGGATTTACAAAATCAAAAATCAGCATGCTGCCTTTATCCAAAGCAGACTGCTGCTGTACAGTTTACCTATTTTCCAGGATTTCTAGACGATTCCTTATGATGATACAGAAACACTGTTTTCTCCCTATTTTTTTTAAATCACATTTCATAGAAATTGGTTAACATAATAGTTTCTTTCAGCACACTAAGTTCCCTTTATTTACATATTTTCATCATGTATTTGGGAGAAAAAAAAATCAAGGTGACATGAGTTTCCACATTCTGCAGTACCGCCACATTCAGCACCAGGCTCCCAATTATTTTGCCAGACACCTGAGTCCTCTTTGGGAGTGTGGCCTCCTAAAGCAGGAGACTTTGAAAAGCAAAGGAAATAATCATTCATGTATTTGGAAATTATCTAGAAGCCTTGAGAAAAATAAAAGTGAGTTAAAGCTAAATTTGTAATAAATCTTAATTGGAAACATACTTAATGGGAATAACTATATTTCTGATATCCATTCACAACTGTGTACCTTGAGAATATTCCCATGATTTTTTTTCTAAATTAACATGTACCTGAAAAAAAATATTGTGAAGCACAGAGCTATTGCCATTCTCATTACTCTTCAGATAAGAATTTTGACAATCAGTCAAGATACTTGGTCACAGCCCCAGCCTCCAATTATCTCTCGCTTTTTCCATCTGCTTAATTATTCATATGACATGTTATCAACAAAATTATTCAACATTAAAGAACTATGAAGCTCCTGTCAGTGGGGAGATATTATGCACACAATTATAATTAAAAGAATACTATCTAAAAGGAGTTTTTAAAAATTCAGATTGAGGCAGAACTACTTTTTCCAGGATTTTCTTCTATCTACTTTTTTTATTGTCAGTCATCCCTAAATAAAGCTGCGCTTGGAGAAAGAAAGCTGAGGGGGTGGAATTCTAAAATAGTTTCTTGCTGCAGATAGCACACATTGATATTACGATGATATATTATACTGTAGCCATTTTTTACTTTGAATCAGAGGTGGTAAGAAATTAAATGTTTGATAGATTTTAGAAGCACTGTGCTGATCAAAAGCACTCTAAGAGAAATTACTGAAGTGAAGGAAAGAGATAGAAGAACTCAGGAAAGCCATTGTTAACATGAGCAGAGCTTGAAAATAAAAAAGGCACTATATATTATTATGAATTTCATTAGATGATTAATTGAAATATGAAATGAGTTTCCCTAAAGGGCAAAGGTCTGGAAACAATGTAGCATACCATCTGTTACACTCAGCTTTCTAGTTGCTGTGCAGAAAGAACCCAAACAAAAGCATCTTGTGGAGGAATGGGTTTATTAGACTTACGGACTGAAAGGGAGACTCCATCCTGGAAGGGAAAATGATGGCATGAGCAGAGGGGTGGACATCACCTCCTCCACAGCACTGGAAACAGTAGCATGAAGTTGTGCCAAACACTGGCAAGGGGAAGCTGATTTATAACCCATAAACCCGCCCCCAACAACACAGCTCTAGCGAGGTTGTAAAACCCAAACTGCCATCAGCTGAGGATCAATTACCCAGAACACATTCATTTGTTTATGGGGGAAAAATGGATCAAACCATGACACCATCTACAATTGTATTGTAAGCCACAGCAATTACAGAGTCTTAAAAAATAAACATATGGTTGTTTTTCCTGAATTTGTTAGTGTTAAATTAACATTGCACACACATAAAAAATAAACAAACATTTGAGGTCCATCTCATTGTATGTACTGGGATGGCTTCAAACTTGTTATCCTTCGACCTGTATTTCCTGAAGAGAATTCAAGGTGTCTCTCATCATGCCCAACCTAGACATCCATGTTTTTGAGAAAAAAATAGAATAATTTAAGCTTACAAATTTTAGGCACTTGTAGGATTGACTACTATCTGATCAAAAAGGTAAAGTGTATTACATTTAGTGAAGAAGTTGAATTGAAAATAATATAAGGTTACTTGTTGAGGAAGACTGGCAATTGATATGTGGAAATTCTCACACATATTAATTTCAATAGTATGGGTGAATTTTATCCTATTAATGTAAAACTTTGTATTCTTTATGAATTCTCTACAAGTTAAACTGTTTTACACACATAAAGAAGCAACAAAATCTTTGAAATAATTGTAATTATTTTCAAAAATACTGATGAAAATAAAATAACCCTGGAACTTGCTTGGCCTTTTAAAAATCATATACAACTGATCAGGGATGGGGAGGGGGGGAATTGGGGAAGTCGGGATAACAACGCATGGTTTGCCCACTAAATAATGTAACTCATTATGGACAATAAATATTAAATTAAAAAAAAATAATTCCAATAAAAAAATGAAAAAAAAAATCATGAATCAATTCAGTCTTGCAATTAACTGGTTTGTTTGCTGTCGCAGGCACTGGGTGAAATACAGGAATTAAAACTTTGTGCTTTTGTCTGCAAGAGAGCATTTAAGAAAGCAATTACACGTGCCATCCAGGACGAAAGGTCTTTATGCCCCAGTGATCCCCATGCGATGGAAGTTCAAACAAGTTTCAGAGGACAACTGAGCTATTGAGAAGTTCACTCCTTTGGTTTGGCATTCTTTTGCCATCAAACAGGTGTATTCAATGCAACTAATTATACATTTTGCCTAACAGTGTACATTTGATATAGCATACTCAATAGTCACAATAATTTTAGGTGAAGTTTGAGGTGAAAGAGGCATCAGTAGATAGGCATAATAAACAAGTAGATAAAATACCACTTTAATTGCAACCATATGGGCAATAATTAACCCCACAAATCCGCTATAAATCACGCACTTTGCGGCTGCAAAGGACACAGTGTTTGGTGAAACTGATGCACTTCCTCCAAGAGAATTACTAAAAGGATGTGGAACAAATCAAGACATAGGCATACAAAAAAGAGAGTGGTCCCTGTTTCAAGAAGGAAATATTTAGGGTTACAGCTATGAAAAACCTCTGGGAGAAACAGCCATTTGAGATGGATTTTCAGTGAAGGATGTACTAAGGAGTCCCAGAGATGGTGACATTTGAAGGGAGAAATAAAACACAGTCTGCAATTTACTAAGACAAGGAAGAAGTCAAGGCCAAAGAGAGCGAATACTGCGTGTTCTCTGGAGAGAGGAAAGGTCATGTAGAACCCTACTCATTTAAATATCTTAGAAACTTGCATGACAGGGGTTTAATAGGAAGAAAAACCATCTGGAAAAGCTGACCTTGGTGCTCTCCTATACTATGAGATACATTGTGATGATTACTTATAACATCTTGTGAAGATATATAATAACTTCTAATGTTTTACTATAAATGAGATCATCTAAGTATTTTTCCAAGTGTACTTTTTCTGCTATATAATCTTAAGAGATTCCCATCATCTTTTCCTAGCAAACAGAGGGTCTTTAAAAACCATGACCACATTTCAATTTCTTTTTTAAAAAGTGTTTTTATTTATTAGAGTAAGAGAAATGAGAGAGAGAAAGAGAGAGAGGAGTGAATGAGAGTATTAGGCCCTCTTTCCATTGCATTTGAACTACAGATGCATGTGCCACTTTGTGTATCTAGCTTTATGTAGGTACTGGGTTGTCAAACCCAGATGGCCAGGCTTTGCAAGCAAGCAACTTTAACTGCTGCGACATCTCTCCAGCCTCCATATTTTGATTTTTAACTTTGATTTAGATTCACTATGTAGAGAAATTAAGTGTAATATATGAAAAATGCCTAGTATGATACTGACACCTACTATATTCACTTTTCCTATCCACTTACCAAGAAGAAAATTATAGGTCTGTCTTCTTTTACAATTTATTATTAAGGAAGTAGTTAACTACTCTAATACAACAACTATTTTTTGAATTAAAAAAATCATATGACATTACCTCTGAAGTTGATGTCTTTATAAACCTTATAATATACACAGCTCTATAAAGTATAGCTCAAACATAATTGGCTGTAAAGAAGTTTGACATGAAGAGAAGGATATATGTTTGATATTCCTACTGCAATACATGGTACACAAGACATTTATATTTAGAATTAATCAGACTCTTAGAGAAACAGACGGATGATTGTTTATTCAACCTGATGCTTCAAATTATCTCATTCCATACTCTTGGAAATCAATGTGTCAAATGATCAAGAGTGATTAGATTTTGCTAAACTCCCCATTGGAAATCTAAGGATGATAAAACAAATGGTTGGTGCCATTATAATTTATAATTTAGTCAATTATTACCTGATTATTGTTCTAAATATATAGTAGGTAAGAGAGTTTGTTTCTGTCATTAAGCTTTCCAGCTTTCAAACACTTCATTCTTTAAACATAAAAAAGAACCAGTCATAATTTTTTTAATAAGCTTGTTTTTGAGACAATGTCTTCCTATTTATCCCACTCTGGCTTTGAACTCACAATCCTCCTGTTTTAGTCTTCCAAATGTTAGGAGGAAAAAGTGGATACCACCATGCACAGCAACAATTATATTTATAATATTTGGAGGTAGATTAGAAATAAAAATACATTATTGAAAAATAAGAAACCAATATGGAGAAAGAATGTCTATGAAAAATATATCTGAATTTCATCTTAGGGCAAAATTATAAGCCAGGTTGTTTGTGGGCAGTGTCTTAAAACAAGGTCCAGGAAGACAAAGTAATCAGTAACTAAGCAGATACTATTTGCTACACTACTAGTCTATGAAAAACTAAAAGAGAATAAAATATGAAGTATGGGACGTTGTTTAATCTTGGACAAGTGAATTTTGCTCTGGGTTTGTTTCATTATTAGATAAAGTAATTTTAAGAACCATGATTCTTAGTCCTTCCCTCTTCCTTCCCTGCCTCCTCTTCCCCCTCCATCCCTCTTTTCTTACCCTTCTTGTCCATTAATTTTCCCTTTCTTCTGACTTACCTCTTTATTTCTTTGGTTTTTTGTGTGTGTTATCTTTATTTCTTCTGTGAGAGATGAAACTCATTTCTAACAGTGATATGTTCTGCATAACATTGAATATGGTTGAAATGTAATTAGATGTGGCTGCAGATTGCTGCCTTCTTTGAGTATCCTGACCCACAGTAGCCCCTGAACAAACTTTTGCTAACATGAGGTCCTAGTACACAGCCAGACTCAGAGTAGACTTCCTCTTGTCTTACCTTGTGCTCTGTAGTTGATATGTAGACCAGCCCTGTTTGGTGGATCCTCATTGACTTATTCCTTCTAAGATAAATGAGTTTGAACGTGTTTGAAAGAATTTGAATGAAATGTTCCATAGCCTCATGTGTATTGATTTCTCAGTCCCCAGACGATGACCATTTTAGAGGTGGAGCTTGCTGTAGAAGATACTTCACTAGGGAGAGACATTAAAGTTAGCAGAGCTCTAATTCCATTTTTTGGAGAAACAGTAGTCCACACTGTGGTATGCTGCCCAAATGACCCCTCAAGAAACAACATTGCTATATTTTCAGGCAACATGAGCAGATGTCAGACCCTTTAGGCATTACTTCTACCAGAGGTAGCTGCTTCGCTCATGTCCTCATATTTAATAACAGATAATGGCTGAGGTATAGAATTCCAGCCACGTGGTACATATGGGAAAACTGTGATGAGCATTACTAAATCCTGAGCTCCTGTTGGGGTCATGAGTGTAGCATGAGGCTGGATCACTGCTGGACTTCTCTCTGGATTCACACCTGCTTTCTGGGTTCACACCCTGTTTTCCTAACATGGGGCATATTGACTACATATTCTGTCCATGAAGTTCTTTCTCAGATTCTTCTTCCCAGAGAATTCAGTGAGTGACACAGTCTGTGAGCAATTGAATGGCACTGGGAATAGTTAAAAAAATGGGAATATAAGTCAAGCCTACTTATATACTACAAATAAAGAGACTGTATGTGTGTAATGATAATAACCATTGTCATACACTAATCATTTTGGATAAAAGTCCCTAGATTAAATGTTAAATGTTCCCTCGAGTGTCATTTATTAAAGGCTTGGACTCCATTTTAGTACTATTGGGAGTTGCTGTGAACCTTTAGGGAATGTAGTCTAATGGAAGGCAGTTAGGTTGTTGGGAATATATCCATTAAAAAATTGGGACTCTGACCTTCTTCACTCTACCTTATTCTCCGAGAAGTGATTAACGGACTAGCCACCTTCTCTAGCCATGACACACTACCTTGTCAGTCATAAATTGTGGACAGGAAGTTTTAAACTTGTGAGCTGAAATGAACTTTTCCTCTTTTCAAGTTCATTATTTTGGGCATTTCACAAACAATACAGACCCATAAAGGTGTTATGATTAGAGTTATCATTAACCAATCTTTGTAACTTATTAAAGAAATTTTAATATTTTTAATGTAAAATCTGTTAAAAGTAATGATATGGACAATATAATAATAGTAATAATAATAATAATAATAGTGTTCTAGAAATAAAGCCACATGTCAAAATCACACAGTATATCATAGAGCTTAAAGGAATGCTCTTACTAAATGTCTGTATAAGGTATTCTCACATTGAACAGAGTGATGGAAACAGCATATGAGAACAATTTACATGGGAACTGAGGAATCAAACACCTGCTGTCAGGCTCTGCAAGCAAGCACCTTTAACTGCTAAGCCAACTCTCCAGCCCCTTTTTCTTTTTTCTTTCAAATGAGCAATGCCCTTTCCTTTCACAGTTGTTAATTACATGGTAACTTCAGTAACGTGTCTCCAAAATGTGAAGTTATACATGGTATTTGTCTAAAATTGGCACGCTCATAAAATAGGAAACTTATAGGAAGAATTTTGAATAGTGAGCATGGACACATGTTTTCTGAACCAAGGAAAAGTGAGCAAGACAAACAACAAAGATCTTCAATACAACCTAAAGCAGAAGAACAGACCTCAACAATAAATCAGCCTTAATACTCACCCACCATGATTCAAGGAACTGAGCGGCAGAGGGGGCAGAAAGATTGTGAGAGCCATGGTGGAGGAGAATATCCAGAGACATGGCCTCCCTCAGTAACAACATACAAAGGGGGGTGGAACCGGGTTGACTCCTAGGCTATCCATAACCACCTACCCCATGGTCTGATCCAGACAGCCCATGGAGGAGGATACCCAGCTGACTGGGGACAGGAAAGATGGAAATCGGTGAAATGGGGACATTAACACATTATTCACTCATTAAGTGTATCTAATTATGGACAATAAAGAGATAATAAAAAATAAAATAAAAATATTTAAAAATTAAAAAGTGGGGGGCACTGCTCCACTTTAGCTTTCAAGTAACACACTGAACCTGTTTTTTTTTTAAGAGCTTTAAAATACTTTGAATGCAGAGGTGTCCACATTTACTCTGCCACTCAGGACAGGGAGAGCCAAGAGGCACCCTTCCTCTTGGTCTCTTAGAAAATTTGATAAAAGAATATTATTTCAATTCTGATTTAACAAAGGTCCCCTATCCAAATTTCCATTATGAAGAAAGCATTTGCATAAGTGGAATAATAAAAGAAAAGGACATGAAATCATGAGAATTAGTGCAAGACCCTGGAAGTATGATTTCCTCATCATTTCTTCAGTAAGAAATGTATGGATCCATCTTTCTATGGGGAAAATGAATGCTTTTAGATGCTCCAAGTGTGAAATACTTTGCTTACACTTAAAAGCTTATAAGCATCAGTTGAAAGAGAAATTAGTTAAAAAGGGAGTTGCCCATTTGAGTTTGAAAGCGAAAGGGAGCTTATAGATTTTCAAAATGGAAATATTGTCTTATAAGGTTAAAATTGCATTACTGTTGTCATTGTGAAAAAAATACCTATACACAGATGATAAATGTAAGAAATCCTATCAAACATGTTAAGTATGATGGAATGCAAGTGTATCTAGTCAAAGCAATTAGGATGAAGAGTAGCAGAGATGAATCACTTCATTTATTTTTAGTATTTATTGTTTGAGTGTGGGGTTGCACCACTCATACCATGCACGTGTGAAAGAGAAGACAACTTCAGTTGTCTGTGCGCTGTGGTCTTTGAGAGAGGGTCTCTTGCCAGGGGCCAGGGAAAAGGAACTTCCAGACTGAGAACAAATGTCAGACTTACTTGCCTACAAGCTTCAAGACCTCCTGGCTCTTCATCCCATTATAGAAGCCTTAGGTTCACAGGTGCCTGTGCCATTTACATCCATGGGTGCTGGGGAATTCCAGGACTGGCACGCTTTGCCAGCAAGCACCTTTAACCACTGAGCAACCTCCAATGCCCCCAAACTAATACATTTTTGACATTAAAATGTAACTATTATACCCTTTTAAATTAGTTATTTCAATGATGTAAGAAATGGAATATCTTAGATAAGGTTTTGGATAAAATCAATTGATGTATAGATACTTTATGGTTCCTGAAAATGACAGTATTATACCATCTCTGGTCTCAAAGAAATGCCATCAGAACTGACCCAGCATCATTTGCTGGGCCTATTTTCTGTTGTGAGAAGGGAATACAGATTGTATTGTTAAACTGAAGACCAATAGAACACAATGCATGATATCATGGCTCACTTTTCCCATTTGCCCATTGTTAAATGTAATTTCTGTGCCCTAGTGCTTGGTATTTTCTCTTACCTGTCTCTCTTAATTCTGTTTCAGGCAGTTGTTTTAAAGAAAAAAAAAATAGTGTGCCAACAACTCTACTTCATTGTATTTATTACTCTTTAAAATATTTTCGATAGTTTGTTACATTATTGCTTTACTGACATATAACAAAAATAACCTATTTAATATGTACAACTTTTAGTATGTTTATAAAGCTTTGTCTCCACCACTATCATTTGACTTACCATGGCTCCATGAATCTGCCTAGTACTATTTTTAAACATGTCATGCTGAGGAATCAAACAATATGTGATATTTACAGGCTGCATTCTCTTAACTAGGATACTATTCTCAGGATCCATCATATTGCAATATGTATCATTGCTACATTTGTTTTTATGGCACAATATTGCAATCTATGTCTGTGCTACTTTATCCATTCCTAGTTGATGTTTACAAAGGCTATTTGCATTATGATGACTAATGATGCCGCTCTGAAATTCATGGGCAAATTTCTATTTACCTTGAAATTTTTGTCTCTTTTGGTAATTATATTAATATTTTGAAGAAGCACCAAACTGATTGTCAAAGAAGAGGTAGCATTTCACAGGCAAAGCCCAGGAGGTCCGTATTCTGCATATTCTCATCAATACTTATTTCTTATTTTAAACATATTTTAGCCATATGCTAAGACATGGGAGTTTTATTGTTTGATGTGGGTAGGGATATTGAACATCATATTATATTTTTAATGATTATTAATGTATCATTTTAATATGCTCTTTTTCAAATCCTTTACACATATTTTAATTGGGTTACCTGCTTTTTTAATGAAGTGCAAAGTTAATTACATGTTTTGGATACACATTTCTTTATATTTATAATTTGTGATTCACCTCAATGTGTGTGTGTGTGTGTGTGTGTGTGTGTGTGTGTGTTTGTGTGTGTGTTTGTGTGTGTTTTCTCTCTTAATATCCTGGTGGTGTTCTTTGATATATGTATGATTTTGACTTTGATCTAGTCAATTTGACTATGCTTTCTCTTTCTTTACTTGTATTTTATTTGTTATGACTTAGAACTCATGGCACAACACAAAGACCTATTCTTGTGTTTTGATTTCTTATTTTAATCTCTACATTAAATATTGCAACTACCTCCAATGTTTTCTTCTTTCTATTATGAGAAAGAGCTTATTTATTATTCTCTAATTTGTAGATGTTCAGAGGTACCTATAACATTTCCTGAAAAACAATACTTTTCCTCATTAATTGCTCTTGAATGTTGTCCAAGTCCATAAACCTTACTGGGTTTCCAGTTCTAGTCTATTGAGCTGCCAATGTGTATTAGACAATGTCTTAGATATTGTAGGTGGGCACTTACTTTTGAAATTGGGATTTAGGAATCTTTTGTTTAAAAAATATCACATCATGGTCTCTAAAAAGGATCGTCTTCACTCTGTTGACTAATTTATGTTTTGCTATTTTAACAATTCCGTATCTCATATTCCATGAATGTGTAGGTAATTTCACTTAATTGTATCATCTTCAATTTCTTGGGACAATGTTTTTGTTGTTAGCAGTGTATGAGTATCTATCTGCTCATTTAATTATAAATGTGCTTAAAACTTTTAATTTGGCAAGTATTTTGCCAGATGCATGTGTCAGTTTGTGCATCTGGTCCTATGTGGGTACTGAGAAACAGAACCAGGGTCGTTAGGCTTAACTGCTGAGTTATCTCTCCAGCCCAATGTATGTAATTTTGACTTTCACTGTAATTTTTCTCCAGAAATTCTTAAAGCCAATGGCAATTGCCTTTGATCATAGCATCTGTAGTAATCATGTTTGCCCTGCATATTGCTAAATCATCTTGTGCTTTCTGTAAAACCATGGACAGATATATGAATTCCTAATTTTCTTTCCTTGAGTTATACGTTTCCACTGCTTCCAGAAAGCAGTTTAAGAGAAAGATAGTACTCATGTGATTTACAAAAATCACTGTTTTGAAATTGAAGTTACTTTGTCAAAGTTGTATTTCTTAATTAGCTATACATCTGGCCAAGTGTTGTTAAAATTAAAATGTTTTTCTCTAAATGATACCTAAATGTGAACCAACCAGGATGAGATAGAATGATAATAATTTTGTAGCAAAATGAGCCTGAGCTCACTGCCTCCCCCATTCACTGTTACATCCTACTGACATTTGTCCGCCAATCTCATTGCATGAGGTGGGAGATTGTTAGGGCTCTGAAGCTCTGTGAGATAAGGAAGTTAGGAGAGACAGGCCTGAGAATACCTGGGGAGAGTATCAGAAAATCTTGAAACCTATTGAAATGTGTGAGTTGCTAGGTGCTTGTAATTTACATGCCTAAATGTCACGTACACATGTCTGTATACTACTATAAAAAGCTCTTTGTAACTGGGGTTTGGGGCGAAGAGATCTCTAAGCTTGGACCGGGGCCGGGTGAAAATTAAACTCCCCTCTCCTCTTGCTGCAAAGGCTCTGTCTGTTTATTACTGGATATTTCTACAACAATAAGACTAATGACACCTCACCTCATGCTGCTAAATACTGCACACCTCTGAAAAAGTCATGGTTCTGTATTCACTCTTTTCTGAAATGAGGAACATCTGTGTTTTCCAACCAATTACTCCTTCAGAAAGTGACCTTGCTGAGCATTCTGGGACCATTTAAGATTAATACTGAGATTTTCAGAACTTAGAGTCTCAGAAATTTCTGGAGGTAATCTACAGCTCAATTGAATTAAAGGCATATAGTATAGACTTAAAATGTAAGGTATCATTCTACTATTATAATTAGATAAAACAATGCATGCACTGAATACTCATTCATGCCCTTTTCTCCTTTACAGCACTAACAGAATGGTAACATTCCCACAGAGTTTGGTATTTCTGATCTCAATCTCCCAAGACACTAATACATTGTATTTAAGCTCCTTTCCAGCCCCCAAAACTCTACCATTAGCAAACATGCTACTGTAAGTCAAATCATTCCCATCATTAGCTAGTTGCTGTTACATAAACAATTCTAAATAATCTTAACCAAACTCCAAATTCTTTTTTAATTAATATCTTTATTATGAGTACACACACACACACACATATATATATATATATATATATATATATATATATATATATATATATATATATATATATATATATATATATATATATATATATATATGATGATTAACTCTGTGAATGTGTTCCCGTTTCCGTCCTCTCTGTCCCCTACCCACTAGGGTCCTTCCTTGGTGCACATTCTGTATCTGTCCATAGGAGAGAAGGTTATGAACTTAACCAGAGGTAGCCAGTTTTTCTTTTTTCCTTCCCCCTTTCTGCATTGTTGCTGAAGGGGGTGAAGTCTCTGGATATTCTCCCCAACCATGGCTCTTACATTCTTCCTGCCCCCTCTTTAGCTCAGCTTCCTGAGTCATGGTGAATGAGTTTTAAGTCTACTTTATTGTTGAGATCTTAAGTATCTCTGGACCTTTGCCCAGGGTTGTGTTGGGTATAATTGGTGTCTGTCTACATTGACCTTTCATTGGTTATCAGACTTGTGTGGTGATTGGTCTCCTGTTTGTCTCGTCACTTTCTCATAGGTGACGTTCAGGAGTGGTTTCTCTCCTGTCAGGATGTCAGCCATCATCCCAAGGCTTGTTGGTGTAATTGAGTTGTACACAGCTCTCTCACTGCCTTCTGAAAAAAAACAAACAGAATCTCCTTCAGGGAATGATATCAGTACATAGGTTAATTGAGACAAACATGGCTAATTTGGCAATATTCTAATGGGTGTAGCCTCACTGTATAGCTCTCTAGTAGTGGAAATTTCCCCTAGTGTTGGTAGTACCTAAAAGAGGCTGATTCTATTCCCATTGTGTCATTCTAATTACATTGTGTATTTCTCCACCCCTCTGTATCATGGCACCTTTATAACCAATACACATTTACAGACAGCACTTCTAATACTAGTGACTGTTGAGGAAAACAACAGATGTAAATTCCAATATTTCAAGTAGCAGCATTGTGGACTACTGAGGATTATCTTAGGTATTGACATAGCAGATTCTGATCAGTATAATTTAATATCGATATGTGCCTTATAAGGGTGTTAACACATACAAAACAATTTTCAAGTTTATATTCGAACAAATTACTCCAGAAAAATCAGTTGTTTGATGAAATCATTCTGTTTATTCATTCTTCCATCTACTATTCCTTTAGACTAGTAACAGCGAAAGTGATACAGAAAATTCAGTTTCCTTGGAGAAATGAGTAACTCAACAGCCATGTTCAAACATGTTGTTCAGCATTTTAATGAAGATGAATTAACACTACATTGACAGCTCAAGGAATAATTTGAGGAGTCCTGCCTCAAATCTTCATGTAAAGTAGAGGAAGCAGGAAAGGTACAGGATACAGACAACTTTCCAGGAAGGAGGGTCAGTAGTTTACATGGAGGTAGAAGCTATGAGTATACTTTTTGGCTCTATTCTCATTACTTATCATCATTCTCCATAAAGAGATTTTAGCAAAATATTCTGCAAATGTATAATTTCCAGGCAATGAAAATGGCAAAAGCAAAGAAAAGGAAGTGTGAAACAGTTGGACATAATCTTGAAACTCAAATTTAAAAAGTATGCCTAAAATACAGAGATGATACCAAGAAGGCCATCAGGGACTCAATATATGCAATTTCATATTATAACGGCTATATTTTTACAAATACTTTCATCACATGTTACTTCCTGAGGCATTTAAATTTTAATACAAAATTCATAGAGAAGTGTTAGTAATATATCACTTGTTCTCTAAGAAAGTGTGAGAAAGAAAAAAAAAGAGACAGAAAATGGAGACACAAAAAATACATCTCTAGGTTCGAAATATCTCAGACAGCTAGAAACATGTAAAACAAAGACATGAATTGAGAAAAATAGTTTCTATAGAATTTTTATTACTTTCATTATAGCACTCAAATAATACCTGACTGTCCAAAGTACAATAAACAAAATTACTAATTCCATCTTTATGAAAATATCCTATGTCATAGTCACTCACATACTGTAAGGATAAAACTCCAAACCTGGCACAGTTATGGGAGGAAGGGATTTATGGAAGTTATACATTTATAGATCCAGGAGAAGTTCCATGATGGCAAAAGAGGCTGCCCCCCTTTCACATGTCCAAACTCATACACAGAGAGAGGCCATCACCAATAACACACACACACACACACACACACACACACACACACACACACACACACACACACACACCAGCAAACAGGTATGGGAGGAAGAGAGAGATCTTCTCTTCCCCTCCAGCTTCCTTATATCCTGACTCCTACTCAGTGGGTCACCTTAGCCTTGCCCCCTACTAAGAGGGCTGACCATTCTTGGGGAAGACCTCCTACTTTATTAATCCTTCCTATAAGCATCCCCAGAGATCCACCCAAGATTACTGAACAAGTCAAATATAAAATTTATCCATCACACCCTAGTTGCTCCCCCTTCGTACCCTATATGAGGGAAACAAACCACCAAGCGTCATATACATAGATATTGCAAGGCTGTATTTCTTTAAAAATAAAACCCAAATAGAGAATAATGGACTGTGTGTATGGTTTCTTTTCTTATAATGAAAGGACCAAAATATAAGTGTTTATTCTTGAAAGATTTTAAAAGTTGATAATAAAATACTCAAGACCAGAACTTAACACTTAAACCACAATAAAAACCCAGTCCATTTTTCCCTGGGGGAAGAATTATTTTAAAAACAGCAATACAGTTAAATATAGAAAAATTTAAAAATACCATTTCTTAGACTAGGGTAGAAATGCTAAAGTCTTGCTCCAGAATCAAAGATGTAACAGTAAGTAATACTGCAGATCTGATCCTTTTCTTCTTAATTCATGGGGAACTTTTTATTGCTTTTTGCTTGGAAACAGAAGAAATTTAATATTAGTATGTTACCTGTGGAGATTCGTTTGCCTACTTTATGCTTCTAGGTTTAAATAGAAAAGCAAATATAGCCTTATTAACATCCTTCTATAGAAAGTCAAAATTAACATCTTCAATCATCCACTGTGCAATTTTCTCCAAAAAGTTCCCATTTCCTTTAGACGTAGGTGCTTCCAGAGGCACTTTAACCCCCAAGTGGTCTCTAAAGTGCCATTTGGTGTTACTATAAGCACCTGACTCCATGAGTACTTTATAAATTAAAGGTTGATTATTTGTTTTGCCAAATATTTATTTTTTCCTTTCACAACTGCTTCACCAAAGGATTTCTTTAATAAGCTCATTCCCCAAGTGCAAGAGAAAAAGGAGAAACCCAGACTCTATGCCCCAGAGCTCCTTTCAGAAGATTATTCTATTGCTGTCTTAAGCTTCCTGGGGTCAATTTTTCTTTATGCATATGATTTCTTGTCCCAATCCATTATATGATCCATGGTCACTGATCTGCACTGCCAGATGGACTCTGGAGTAGATAACCAATGATGTTCATAGCTACCTTCAAAGAACAAGAGGAATGGCCACATATTTCAGGTAATCAGAACCAACTGTTTCTGTCAGCAGAATTCAGTTACTGAGTCATTCTACATAGCTTATTGGGCTCCTTTTCTGCTTGCCAATGAAAAAAAAATAGTTAAGGAAGAGAAAGTTTTAAGTTGTGTGAAAAATATCATAATAACACAATACAACTAGGTGCTTTCTAGGAAGAAGAAATGCATGGAAAAGAAAAAAAAAGTCATGGCCATCTGGATCATTGCTGTGAAAGAAGAGCAGTGATAATTGAGTATTGGGAGGAAGCGCCTGGGGAGAACTGGAAGTTGGTCAATGTCATGAATTAAAGGAGGCAAGGGAATGACACTTTAGTTCACAATAGATAGAGATCCAGTAAAATTCCCCAAGGAGACTGAGTTTGACTCCAGAGTGAGCAGAAACTATTGGATACTTTCAAGATCTGAATACTATTTTTATGATTTTTTTCCTAACACTTGAATGAGGGTTCAGGGAGGATTTGAGGACAGAGAGACCAGACAGAAAGATTTAAAACAGCCCACCAGAAAGGAAGAGAAGATGTGAGCAGTGATACCAGCTCGGCGTAGAAGAACATAGGGAGCAGATTGAGATGTGAGAAAAGGGAAATGCAGAATCCATGCAGCAACCAGATGGGGAGAGGAGCAAAGAGGGAAGAGGCACCAAGCCCTCCAGCCTTAGTTCCCAGAGGTCTGGCAAAGACACCCTGGGGAGGAGAACTGAGGAGAGTTCATTTTTTGCTGTATTTTCCAAGATGTTTGTTTATGCAACCTGCTATTTTATTTTGTTATAACTATAAAGAGTGGTAGAGATTTTTCAAGATTGTGATTTTATAATTTAAATATAAAAATGTGCATTATCTACAAGGAGTCATAACCATTTGTCTCCTGTTCCTATGAACATGTCTTTGAGATTTCTCTTCCCTTTGGGAAATGAATACAACATGACAAAAAACAATCACATTGTTCTAGCCATTAGATTATCTTGGAGTTATCTTCCTTTTATTGTGGTAGAATTATATTTCTTGATCAGTACTACAGTTATTATTTTTTGGGACTGTATTGGGAAATAAGCCTATGAAAAATATAACCTATTTTCATTATTAACTCACCTTTTATATCTTTATTATGAATAAGTATATACATTGTATGATCAATTCTTGTGACTGTCTCCCCGTTTCCCTCCTCTCTATCCCCTCCCCACTGGGGTACTTCCTAGTTGCACATACTGGATCTGACCATAGCACAGGGGGTTATGAACTGCACCAGAGGTAGTCAGTTTTTCATTCTCTTTTTTTTTCCCTTCCCCCTTGTGTGTTGTTGCTGAGGGGGCCATGTCTCTGGATAGTCTCCCCCACCATGGCTCTCACATTCTTTCCGCCCCTCTTCCACTCTGTTCCCTGAGTCATAGTGAGTGAGTTTTAAGTCTTCTTTATTGCTGAGATCTTAACTCACATTTTTAGTCACACAAGTCTCAAAGACATTAATTTCAAGTGGAAAAGGCAGTTATTTGTTCCAATGAAATGACTTTAAGACAGAAGGTGGTATGCTATGAGATAATTCCAATATAGGTAAATCTTTTAGCAGAAAGACTAAGTGACTATTTTATGTTAGATCAAACACATAGAAACCTAAATGTATTACTAACACGTAGTACCTAGCAGCATGACTCATTTACCTATTTGATACTCATCTTTAGTATTCTATTTTATAATTTCAGTTCTTTCACTAAGCTACAAGGGATGAGGATACTTGGAATACAATCTGCACACATGAATGAGCATAGGATAGACATGGCTATATATAAAGCTGTAAATGCTGGGGTGTTCCAATGGAGGTGAAGGAAAATATCCCCACATTAGAATTGATGGTGACCATTGAAGAAAATCTAGGTAATTTTCTTCTTAATTTCTAGCTGATATTCTAGTTCAAGAGTGTGTTGAAATAACATTTTAATATGTTGACATAGCAATTAATGAGGACAAGGAAGATAGCATGTTCTTGCTCAACCCTGCCAGGGACTTTCTAGAGTAGTTTTTATTTCTGAAATATCTTTAGGACTAATGTATATTGATCAGAGTTTCACCCATTTCTTCCACTGAAGAGGTGGTAACTTTTTCGATAGAGAATTCAACCTCTCTTCTCAAGAAAGGCTTCCTTTTACTCTCTGAGTAGACTTAGCACATGCCTACATTTGCAGGCTTGTCTGAATCATGGGGTAATTCCATCTACTTAGTCAGGCAGGGAGGAGGGCTGTGTCTGTACCCTTGAGTAGCTCTCTGTACTTTTGTCAGCTGCACCAGTAGCAATTTACAGTCCAAGAAAATAATGATATCTGCACAATTTACTAAGGAATTTACTGTGTAGAGAAGAACGTTTCCTGAAGGCAATTGATTTCCCTGATTAGAATCTTTAAAGCAGTAAAACGCTAGTGCTTAATACGAGTATCATTGCTAATTTTATCTTCTTTCTGAATGACTCAGTCACTTATTTGCCGTTAAAGCAATAACAACCTCCCTGTTGAGATTGTGTAGCCTGGTATATATGCTACCTTTAAAAGTCATTCACCATGAAAAAAAAAAACAGCAAGGTGTCTACATGGAAAGCTGCTTGGAGGATTAACAAATATGAAGGCTTTAGAAAGAGGTCCAGCTGGAAATCCTGCTGTATCTATCCTTAGTGGGGTATCAATGGCAAGTCAGTGTTTGTAATATTTTAAATATGTGTAGTAAAGAGCCCATGATGAATCATCATGCTACTGTTTCAATAACCTCAAGTAGCTAATAGAATTTTCCAAAAATCAGGGCAGTTTTCTCCTCACTACTTCCCTGTGACTTGAAATGACATATTAAACATCAACGCTGAATGGTGTCTCTGCAGCAGAATAAGGAAGTTGTTTCTGGATAGCCAAAGCTAAATTTACTTTGAATGGAGAAAGCATCACATCTCCAGGCCCACTTCTCCTGCTAGTGATGGTGGTTGGTGTGGAGGGGTGTTGTCTCCTGCTATAGTGAAAGACTTTCTGGATTGGAAAACAGGTCTCTTCCTGTTCATTCACACACACACACACACACACACACACACACACACACACACACACACATGTATATCTTTCTATTCATTTAATACACAATGGGAAGAAAGCCCTCTTGGATCCTAATGGTAAACAACACACTGGGTCTTCTCATTTCATTATTTCTGCAATTGTCATGCCGAAAGCAAGCTAAAAAGCATTTTGGAGAAACTCTTTCACTTTGTATACTTTCAGTGTTTACATCAATGCAGTGTGATGTCATCATAGAACACATTTTCATTTCATCTCATGAATTGAATGTGAGTTGGTCTCATTTCTGGACCTACTTTTTAAATCAATTTTATTTTGTCAGTATTCTCAAGCAATTGGTGCATTATGAGATTATGGACATGATGTCTAGACACAGGGGCAATGTTCTGTACTCTTTCTACCATTTGTCCAATAGCTGCTTAGAGATACGTCAAATGGTCCTGTAAAGAAGAAATCTGTGTGATGATGGTGGGGGCCTTGGAAAGAGGAATGCTCAGAGTGAAGGGATCTCTAAGGAACCCTCTAAGGTTCGTAGAGCCTTGGTCCAACTCAAATAATAGGAAGACCACTTAAATGATCTTTCAACCCTCATCAAAAAAGAGATGGTGTATCTGAAGCCATACTATACCACAAAATATCTCAACTGACCCATGAAATTTAGCAGCATGTTCTACAAAGGAAAAGCTCCCTGAAACACACTTGCTCTCTCTCTCACGGCCCTCTTCCCCTCCACACATGCAGCTTTCCTCGAAGAATGTCCAAGAAGGTCAGCATCTCTGATGCCCTGGGGTGTGTACTGTCACTTAACCGTATGTTCCTGCCATTCATTATGAAAGTGGCTCCTTGTGTCTTTTTGTAGGGATCTGACCCATTCACACAGTGCCTGTTCTCAGTAGTCCTCATCAACTTTGGCACAAACCTCCATGAAACCTCACTCTGACATCTTAAAACATTGATTTTCTTGACTTTCGACTCTTGATTTTGTTCTTTGTTCTGTTTCTTTTCCTGTTCTCTTTTTCTCTTCTATTCGTTTCTTCTCTTTCTTTCCTCTTCTCTTCTCCTCCTTTCACTTCCTTTTACTTACACAGCCCCTAAGTAATATGTTAGGATTTGTGTCACACTGTAACTCCAGTGCTTGGAAAGTGGAGACAGAAAGATCCCTTGGGCTTGCTGATTAGCATTCTAATCAAATTGGTTATGACTAGAATCAGTGAGAGACTATGTCTTAAAAGTAAAATGGACAGCAATAGAGTAGGACTTCCTACATCAAGATCTGGCTTCCACAACATGTGCACACAGCTGCCCACACATGAAAACACATACACTCGCATGCATACACATAGTGAATTCCACCATATATATTTTGTAGGCAAAACAGTGGAAAATGAAAGTGTTTAAATGTAATCAATGTGAAAATTGTGATGTTCACAATTTTCTCAAACTATTTTCTATATACAAATTATATAAGAATTTTGTTCAAAATGAACATTTTAGTATTAGACCATTGGAAAAAATTCAGCTCTCTTAATCAGTGGTATTTCAAAGGAATCCATAATTTGTAAAATCCACTACATTAGACTCTAAGGCTTTGAAATTTTCAGATCCTTCAAACTATCATTATGAAATAATTGCTTCTTTAAAATTGATCTCATAAAATAATCTCATCCATTCAAGTCAACATATTTATTTTTGTTACATTCATAAAATATAAATTAACCAAAGAGATAATAATTAAAGTTAATACAAAGTACTAGAAATAAAGATACTGTCAACTACAGCTGCTGTTTTGGATAATTGTATGGATGTATTTTTTTCTGTTTTTGAAAAAATAGCAAAATTACTCATAATTATTGAGTTACAACTTTTAATGTTTATCTTAATGTATATCCACCCTTGATAGTAACTGTCATCCTGCAGTTCCCAAACCTGGCTATTTCAGAATTACCTAGGGACATTTGAAAAATATTGCTTCCTATGCCTATGTTCTAACACTCAGACTCAATTTTTGAAATATTTCATATTGAAACATTCAGCAGAAGTGTGGAATCAATGGTTTCAAGTTGTTGTTTTATAAATTACATAAACTGGGTCAAATTACCCTTCAGAGTAGCTCTGTTACTCACTCTTTCACTATCACAGCACCAGGTAACCCACCACCTCACCAACAGTAGACACTATTTGACAACTATACAAAGGTGATACAGGAAAATGGTTAACCATGCATAGACATTCACAATAGCTAGTTAATGGATTTGAAAAGTTAGCATTGCTTCTTTGAATGCCCTGTCTACTTCAAGCCCTAACCTTTATAGGTGGCTCTTACACATCTTCAATATGTCCCTTTCAGATTTCCTCTGGACTCACTGCTAAGCGAAATATTCATGAAGTATATACGGCCATTCTTATATTCATTTTCACTGAATCATAACTTATCAGCTTTCTATTGACAACAGTCTGATAAGTTATGATTCAATCAAGATATTCAATGAAAATTCTTGTTCAGTTTTCAGTATAACTCTATAAATTTTTGAATTTATATTTTCATTCCAATCTCCATCCTTAATCTTATTCTCAAATATTTTACGGAATGTTTTATTTTGATTCACTTTTAAAGTACTACCTTGGAATGGTAACCCTTCAAGTAGAAATATTAGTGAAATTGAATTGTCAGTAAGTGCAGTATAGCACTGTTTGTTATCACTGTACACTACCTTGCAAAATTCAGGGATGCATTTAGTGAAAAGTTGGATATGTTCCTATTGTAGCCTAATCTCAAATCACCAACAGTGTGAGTCATGAGAAATGAAAGCCTTTGAACTCTCTATCAAGTTAAATACATGCTGGCGAAAAGCTACCACAGCGCTGCCTTTAGAACTTGACATTACTATTATGTTGTAGGGCATGTTCTGCCTCCAAGCTCATGAAAGCCAAAGGGAAGAGATTTCATGAAAAAGTCCTAAGACTCACATCTCTGCAGTCCTTTGTGATGGAGCAGCTACAGTCTGACCATATGTTTCCTTTCAGTTTTTGATAACTGTTAGGGTTTCCTTCAGTTAGTCTGTGTGGAAAATACCCACTCATCTATGCAAGGAGACACAGCCCACAACCTGACCTTGTAGCCAAGGCTGATTTTAAACTGAATCCAGTGACTCTAATCTGTCCTCAACCTGGGACTCTAGATGGGGTGCTGATTTCACATGAGCTCACCAAGCACAAACCATGGGTGGGGAAGTCCTATAACAGGAGCACAGATGATTGTACAGTGCAAAGCAAGATGAAAGATGCCTAAGAAACCAAATCACTGCTGGGTCCTGAAGGAATGAGTCAGCCAAATAAAGTAATGGTGGTATTTTCCAAGAGAGGCCATGCAGGTGTCACATGCCTCATTGCATCATTGCATGCTGGGAGAGGCCTCACAGTGTATCCATGCCCTCACAGCATGCAATATATGTGCCTGATTGACGGGAGCGCTTGATGAACTAAAGAAGGATTGGACCAGAGATCTTTTCCAATCAGGGAGCAGATGTGAAACCCAGCTGATCTGTTCCTCCTCACCAAATAAAAATGGTGAAAGCAAACATGGCTCCAGCGAGTATTCCTGAAATAATCTAATGAAAATCTTTAGTACATCAGAATGACCAGCCTATCTTCTCTATTTCCTGCATGACATAGAAAGCCATATATGCTCGTTATTTCACTTTGACAGAATCATAACTAGGACTGTAGAAAAACAGTGAAAACATTTGGCTTCCTACTCTAAGAGAAATAAAGTTTATTAGAAAAAATGTATCCCTATTAGAAATGCCTTAAATATTTCATTTTTGACCCTTGTAGTTATTGCAAAATGAAAATGTATGTTTTACATGCTTGACTGCTTTCTATTTCTGACAAAATGATGGTCTGAATGACCCCTCTCTTTCTGACACACACACACACACACACACACACACACACATATATATATATATATATATATATATATATATATATATATATATATATATATATATATATATATATATATATATATATATATATATATATATATATATATATATATATATATATATTCTCATATATTAATATACATGGAATATATTATAGAAATGACTTTATATAATAGAAATGTAGAAATGACTTTGGAAAGGATGGTATGGTTTGCCAATTTTTCATATGATTTTGTAAATACCAACTGTCTTAAATGTTCAAACTGTGGAAGGCAAATTTCTTACAGTTAAGTAGATAACTGAATAGTGAAGGTGGTACCATTAGTGCATTTCATGCCACGACTCTATGAGAACCACTGTTGTAAACTTAGGCAGAGAACAAACATTGTCACAGGGAGACTATCCTGCATACAAAGTGGATGTCTAGGTGGTAGGCAACATTCTGTCTGTGATTTGAGCCCCCAAAAGACACTTGAAAGATGGTTTGTCAATTTCAATTGACAAAGTGGAAAGGAAGTTGATACAAACTGAAGTCATGGAAAAGCATTTGCTACTTTGTAAATAAATTGCTTGGGTTTACCTGAAGATGGAAGGGAGAAAATAAAAATTCAATGGGATTTGAATTACTGTGTGCATTGTCTTTCTTCTCGTCTTTCTAAACCTCTTCCCTAAAGGGTACACGCTTTAATGTGAGACCCATGCAATACTAATTTCTCCATATTGTCGTACTGTATGCTGCTGCTGATGGATGCTGAGCTCTTCAGCTTCTGTTCTTAAAAGGACAGAGCCAACATCTTCAGTGAATGGAGTTTTTAAACTACTGTGTATATTGTTTGACATGCTCACACATTTTATCAAGAGACCCCAGAACCCACGTCACCTGCTCCTCAGATCAGAAGGTGATTGTGGCTTTGGGTGGATACTAATCAGCCACAGCACTGCCTGGTCAGAAAGAGCAAGTGTCCTAGCCTTGTGCCTCATGAGACCTTGGGGTCCATCCAGCGTAGGTCCCAAGGGAACTGCATGTGATGGACTGGAGTGGCCGGCACGCTCAGGTGAGATGACAAATGCTACTTTTAACAGGTATCTTGAAGCCTCTTCTTCTGTAATAATATGAGTGGTTCATGTCATTAGCTCTTTTATGACTACTTTCTTGTCTCCATTCTTTAATGTTTTTATATGATAAAGAGGAATAACTTGTAATTACGTGTGTAAGTTAGAAATCCATGGGTAATTTTCAAAAATTACATGATAAAAAGTGCATGCTTATAAAATACATGTTTATAATATGCATGCTCTGAAATTTCCCTGAAACGTGACTAATGCTTTCATTCATGATGAGAAGGACACTTTCTTCATGCTCTCAGAGGTAGGAGTAACCACTCAGTGTCCATTCTAGCTGATAAATCTGATCTAATCAAAGCCCCATGGAAGGATTAACCTGTGTATTTAGGAGGAATCATTTTAATAGTTTAAGTTAAGGAGAATCTAAGAAGAACCAGAGGAATCCAGGAAAGACCTTTGATGAAGAGAAATGCCAGTATCTTGTGAAACTCTAGAGGTGGGAGGTGAGAAAAAAGGAAAAAAAATGTGTTTTGCATTTTTTTCTTATTTTGGTCCTGCTCCAATACAATATAATTATACAAGCAGTGTTTGCCAAAAACTCAACATGAACAAGAATGAAAAAGACAAGGTGTTTGTAGGGGAGTCTAGAGGCATCTGGTATGAAGAAAAAAAGTCAATAAAATGTTCAATTGAGATGAAAAGTAACTAATTCTAGAATGTTTTCAGGCAATTGTTGGCAAGGTGTTTCTTTAGGATTGTGCACCCAACACCAACTTCTTTTTGAATCATGTTTCTATTTTGATAAGTTTACTTAGAAACATGTAACAAAAAGGCTTCTCTCTTTAGCTTGTGTATGAAGATACCCCTAATTCTTAGAAAAAGCAGAGACTCCTAGAGGTGCTTATTGACTACAGACATATTTGAATATTTTATATTATTTCAATGATTCACATAGTATGGAGACTTTGAAAACTTTATGCATTATTTCTGTCTTATTCTTAGGCTTAATGCTTAAGACTGCACTGCACACTTTCTAAGTATTTAGAAATATTATTGTATAGCTTTTTTGAGATATTGCACTTGAGATGAGGTTTTTATGATTTTTATTCTTGACAAAGACTAGCCAGAAAAAAAGATTTGAAATATGGTCTCTTGTTAAAATTTTATTTACTGTGAAACACTAAGGGTCAGCAGCAATTTCTCTGAATGAAAAAAATGTGGTGGGTAAATTACTGAAGTTTATTCCTCAACATAGAAAAAAAAGTTGTTTGATTGTTTTTTGTTTGTTTGTTTAATGTAGCTAATAACCTTTTCTATGCTAATGACTTGGATTTTGTGTACTTTCATAGATCTTAGCTATCATGTTTTAATAAAGCTGATTATCCTGTATGTAATCTTATGAAGAAATTTGTATCCTGTCTGTAATTCTTGAGAGGAAAAAAGAAAATCAGAGAGGATAAGTACAGTTTTCATTTCTAAAAGATTCCTAAAAATATGTTCTTCCTAATGCCCGGAAGAATCTAGCTTCAAGCTAATGTCTGTTTCCTGTTGTGACATGACAGGAATCATTCATGATGCTTGCTTCACAGTATGGCTCACATGGCTGAGTATCAGACACTCATTCTGTGTATCCATAAGTAGATTTTCATTGTTTAGAATCTGTGCACCTCTTTTTTCCAGGTTTTGCATATATATATATATATATATATAATAAAAACAGACATTAAGAAGTAGTGTGAAATATTCTGTCATATATTTTATTTATTTTGAGCAAATAACTTGGCCTGGAATGTGTGGATTATGTAGTAGTTGTGCAATTAGTATTTTAAGAATTTGAAAAAAAATTTTACAAAATGGCTGCATTGTTTTGCATTCACACCTGTAACATAGAGGTCCAGTTCCTCCTCATGCTCTCAATGAGTAGGCACTGTCACTGGTTAAACTCAGGAACTGAAATATTTATGAATAGTAATATCTAATCCAGGTATGAAGCTGTTTATTTTTATTGATGGATAATGTTGTTGACATTTTTTTGTGCTTAGCCATCCATATGCTCTTTAATGAACTGTTCAAATACTTCACTAAAACTTTAGAGTGGTTATCCATTTCCTTATTACTGAGTTTGCAAGTCTTTCTATTTATGGATATAAATTATTTGTCTTGTATAAGGGCATGGGCATTTCCAGGCAGGCTGTCACTGGTCATTACATTTTCTTAATAGTAGCTTTCAAAAGCAGAAGTTGTTTTAGCAACTCTCAATAAATTTTTGCCAAGTCCAAATATGGAAAAGGTTCATCCTATGATATTTTTTAGATCTTTTTTCTTTTTAGTTTTATGCTTTGCATTTAGGTCTAAAAGTGTCAAAACTTTTTATATCATGGGAGACTGGTCTGTATCTTCTTGTCTATGGCTCATAGCTGTCACAATATTTTGATTACTCCGAAGTGCCTCCATACATATAAAGTTATAGCCCTGCATATGTGGTATCTGTTTCTCATTTTCTGTTTATCTCTGTTCAAACATTCAGTGATCCTATGTTTCTTTCTCTGTCATGGTCTTATCAGATCTTTAGAATGTGTTTTGAAATGATAGATTGTTCATCCTCAGTTTTAATTTCTATTTTTATAGTATTTTGGCCTGCCTTAGGCTTTTTGCCTTCACTGTGTGTGCACGTTTTTTAAGAATGATTTTTGTCACTCTGTACAGAAAATAATGTGATACTGACTAGAACTACATTTTGCAGGAATATAATCATTTAGCCTGGAGTTCACTGACTTGGATAGAATGGTTGGCAGGGGAGGAACAGAGATCTATCTCTTTTCACCTCTTAGGTCTTGGGTTTATAGGTTATACACCATGATGCCCATCATTTATATGTATACCAAAGATCAAATTGAGGTCTCCATGCTTACAGAACAAGTATTTTACTAATGGTTTTATTTCATATTCCCAAGTAGAGATATCTTCAGGCATTTACTAATCTGAAAACATTCTGTTTGTGTTACATAATTGTACTACCTGTAACAACCTGTGGAGTGTCCAGTAAGAATGCTGAGGGCAGTTACTGTTGATGTCTTCCAAAGGGAGAAAACACAAATGCCCTCCCCACTTCTTCCCTGCCTGGTTATGAAGTATGGACCAGCTCTAGCTTTCATTTATTCAGTGCCCTTTGTGAGTCTGAGCAATTCCTTATTTGTAGTTTGCTAAGAACTTTGGATAAGTAAAAGGTAGTTGACTTAATGAAATATATTTTGTGTATAAATTGAGATGATCTTAGTTCCTTTTATTTTCATTTGTGCCTTGTTTTTATGCAGTGGATTAATGACATTTGCTTTTGAAATTTAAGTTGTCCTGGCATTATTGCAATCAACCCAACTTGACAATATTTTGTTACTCATTTTGTATATTATGGGATGAAGTGAACTTACCAAATAATATCAAAGAGCATTTTATATCTACATTTATGAAGGATATTTCTCTACAATGCTTTTATTGAGTTTTAGATTAAGGACAACACTGACCTCAAAGAATAAATTTGGAAGTAATTCTTCCTTCATAATTTTTGGAAACGTTTTTGTAGAATTCATATTCTTTGTACATTAAATACATGATAGAATTTAGTGAAGCCATGTGTGCTTAAAGGTATTGTTCTTTTTTTTCTGTGAAAATATTTTTAGCTACACAGTGTGTTTTTTTTTAAATCTAGATATAGGTTTCTCCATTTTACTTTGTCTTCTAGAAGTATTTTTAGTTTTTTAAGAAATTCACTAATTTTGACAAAATTGAGAATGTACTTTGGAGTCATGTTTAAACTCTCATACTTTGAAACTGATTTTGTTGAAAGTACCTCTGAACAAATGTATTACAAAAATATGCAAGATAATGCATAGCATCAGACAGTGAAAAATGTATAACACAAAACAAATTTTGGAGTAGGCCATGCAATATTCCAAGTTTCCCTCTGCTAATCTGAACTGCTATATAACCTTTCTTGAAAGTATGCATTGATCTAGTCTGGGTGTTTTAAATCAGGCATGCTAATTACAAGTATAGCAACCTTTTCAAAATGCAAATTTGGTCATGTAACTTCCAAAGCTCAGAAAATTTCACGGTTCTCATTATTTTTTATAATGATTAAAAAGTTTTATAATAGGCTTGAAAGCACTCACAGATGTCTCTGTCCTGTGCTCTATGTGTCCCTGCTCTGTGTACATTTTATTTCTTTTTCCTCCTTATCTGACTCCGTTCTAACCGGCCTATGGCATTTGCATATATTTTGTCCTTTGAAAATGCATATTTTTAAATCATTTCTTTTATTTGCTCTTCAGTTGTCAGTGAAGGTCTAGCAATTTACATTTCCTGCTTGCTGCTCTTCGTTTATTCTTTGCAACTCCATTTATTTCTAAACATTTACCCCAACCACTTATTCATATGCAGTGACTGGAGACCTATGTGAGCTGATCTGTTATCACTGTCTCTGGAGTCCTCCACAAGACGTTTCACGGGCAGAGGCTCAATGCTGTTTGCTTAAGGAAAAACAAGTCTGCACATACCTATACACACACCCAATGCAGTCCAGGAATGAAAGGATTTTCAGGGGTGAGGACTCTATCAGAACTTTGGACTGCATATCAGGAGGCCAGTCTTACTCTAAAGAAGTCTGTTTTCTCAAATGGAAGATAATATCATGTATGCAATGATATCTGATGTCATTTAATATTTTGTCCTTTTTAGTCAATTTTAAGTAGAATGCTGTGCTTTCTGACAGTATTTAATAACTGTATATGTACACATATATGTTATTACTGGGAATTTGAATATGTAAAGATGCTGAATGGGTTATATTCCCATGAGGTATCATTTTTCATCCTCTCTCTGGCCCTTCGTCCATTTAGGGTCCTCCTCAGTATGGGTATTAGTCATCACTGTGGGGTCAGTTTGTGTTTGGAGGATAGTACCACACAATATGCCTTCTCACCCACACTGTGTTTCTGTTTTCCATCTTATCTTCTCTAATGTTCCCTGAGCCTTGGAGTGCATGTAGTGAGGTTCTTTGTTTTGTGTTTGTTTTGTTTTGTTTGACGCAGGGTGTTACTCTAGCCCAGGCTAACTTTGGAACTCATACTGGCCTGGAACTCAAAGTGATCCTCCTGACTGAGCCACCCAAGTGCTTATTTAAGTGGATTTTGGGGATTCAGGAAAAGTTCTTAAACTCCAAACCCTGAGTTCTTTGTTTTTAACAAAGAATTGGATTAAAAGAGAAGAATAGTTATTATGGAACTATTCCATTTATTTAGGGAAGTGTTCAGGGAAGTCAGGGAAATGAAAGAGTTCTGAGAACCAGGAAAAGAGTGATGGATACACCCACGTGACCTGGGAGCCCATGAGAGAGTTCCTGGGCTGGGGAGACAAAAACAAACAAACAAAACAAAACAAAAAACTTGAAAGGGATTTACTAAAAATGCTTGGGCTTTAAAAAGAATTAAAAAAAAAGCCATCAAAATAGTCAAAAAGGAATATCCTTTCCCATTCTGCCAGAATGGGAAGGACCTGATCCTACAAGTGCTGGGGCACCTGAGGACTCAAATGTGGAGAGATGACCAGCTAAGGAGTCTTCAGGTGCAGCAGGACAGCCGATTGGGTTGGGCTCACAGCACCCCCCCCCCCACACACACACCTGGGTACAGAGTGGGAGAGAGATCCTATTGGGTAAAATGAAAAGAAGCTGAATTCCAGTTTCACTGTGTGATGTAGGTGAAAGGAATGAAGAGTCACTCGTGTTCCAAGCAGCAGGTAGAGATCAGATACCTCTTCTGAACCTTACCTGACTATGTACCTAATCATAATGCTTCCTTTTTTTTTTTACTAATTTTTAAAAAAATTTAGTGTTAATAATTAGAAACACTATATGAAGGCCTTGCTTTGGTATGCCCATTGTCCTTCTCACTGCCCCCAACTCACAGAGGGTCTTCATCAACGGGATTGCTGGAACAGTCTATGGGATGGGGGGGGGTTAAGAATTGTACAAGCAGTAGCTAGTTTTTGTTGTTGTTATTGTTGTTGTTGAGGGGGGCAATGTCCCTGGCTATTCTCCCCCACCATGGCTCTTACAATCTTTCCACCACATCTTGCAAAAGTTCTCTGAGTCATGGTGGGTGTGTTTTAAGTCTTCTTTAGTGTTCAGCTCCTAAGAGTCTCTGGATTATGATGGGTGTCTTTGGTGTCTGTCTCCGTTACCCTTTCACATGTTTTCAGAATTGCTGAGGAAGCAGCACTCTTGCTCATCTTCCTCCAAGCCTTCCTTAAGGGCCAAGATAATTAGTTCCGGATGGTTAATCTCCTGCCTGGGTGTCAATTATCATCTCAGGTCCTATTGGTGGAATTGGGTTGCTCATGGTTCTTGCAGCATTCTGAAAAAAACACAAATAGAATCTCCAATGGATAGTGTGATCAGTATTGGTGAAATGAGACAAACATTGTTAATTTGGTGAGATACTATTGGGTGTAGCCTCTCTGTGGGACCATGGTTAATTGGGGGCTTCCCCTTCAATTCCCCATTTTTGATCTCCATAAGAATTATTTAATTTTCATTAAAACTTGGTGGAAAAACTTTCCATTACAACCTGGCCTAGCTAGCTATCATCCTGGTGACCAGAATCACTTTGGTCTGGTAGGGGGGCTGCAACCTTGGAACTACAAGTGCAGTTATCCACCCTGCAGGGGATCAGGCCTTTGTCGAGACACCATCCAATTTTCCTGAGGATCCTACCTGGTTCTGATGGCCATCCAGACTCCCATCTCTCTAGGACATTCAGGGGTCCCAGCCCGGGGCTCTGCAGTCCTCTTTCCACCTGGAAAGGAGACCTGGGATCACATGGGGGTGCAGACTTCTCTGTTTCCAATGGCCTCAGTGGACTGCAGGGTCCCAGAGTGGTGGCCCCGTTTTACCCAACAAATGGGGTATGGCTGTCCAATCTCGCTGAGGTGCTCCAAAATGTTTTAGAAATAATAAACAGACAAAGCCTTTGCAGCAAGAGGAGAGAGGAGTTTAATTTTCACCCCGGCCCAAGGTCCAAGCATAAATGCATTGGCCAAGAACCCCACTTACAAAGATATTTTATAGTCCATACAGAGTAGGATATATGACATTATGCAAATTACCATTATCTAGTAGTTCACACATTTACAATAGGTCTCAGGAAATTCAGATATTCTCCCCATGTATTCTCTGGCCTTGTCTCTCCTAATTTCCTTATCACAGTTAAAGCAATTGCTTTTGTCTCACTGAACTTCAAAGCTCTGGTAGTTTTTCATCTCATAGCCATCTGTGGCCTGAAGAATATAACAATGAATGTAGGGGAGGGGGGCAGTGAGCTCACACTCATTTTGCTACAATATCTTAAAAGCCCTTCTTACCAGAAGAGGCCACAAGTCTCCCCAAGAGCTTACTGTCCAAGAGTAAGGATTCTCTGGTATTGATTCATACTGAGTTTAGATTAGTGTACATCTCCCCCCCCCAATTCCCATGACCTCCCCCTCCTCGATTCCTTCCATCCCCTTTATCATTCTCATGATTCGTATGTCAGGTTTTCTTACTATTCAAGCTTAAAACTTCATTAGGAACCACAGATGAGGGAGAATATGTGGTGTCTCTCTGTTCTTATGTGAGTTCACTGAGTATGATCTGTTCCAAGTCCATCCATTGTTCTTTAAATCTCATTTTCATTTTTCCTTACTGATGAGTAGAATTCCATAGTTTATATGTATCACAGTTTTTATATTCATTTGTCAAGTAATGGGCACTTGGATTGATTCCACTTCTTAGCTATTATGAATTGAGACACTTTAAACTTTGTTGAGCAGATGTCTCTATGCTAAAGCAAGGGATTTTGAGAGTAGATGCCAAGTACAGGGATACCTGGATCAGCTGGTAGCTCTCTATCCATCCTGTTCAGGAGCCTCCACACTGCTTACCATAGTGGTTGTATAATTTTGCTATCCCATCAACGGCAAAGGAGGGTTCCTTCCTTTCCCCCCATCCTCACCAGCATCTATTGTTAGTAAATTTTTTTAATTATTGCCATTCTGACAGGTGTAAGTTGAATCTCATTGCTGTTTTCATTTGCATTTTCCTGATGCAGTTTCTTAAATGAAAATTGGTCATTTGTACTTCCTCCTCTGTGAATTCCCTGTAGAGTTCAGTGCCCCTGTTTTTGATTGGGGTGTTTGATTTTTTTTATTACTTAATTTTTTTGAGTTCTTTTTAGGTGCTAGATATTAATCCTCTGTCCCTGGTGCAAAGATTCTCTCCCAATTTGATGGTGTTCTGTGGTGTGTTGCCTCTGTGAATGGTTATGCATATCTGTACAGAAGATTTTTTCCTTTGCTGAGATCTCATTTATTGAGTGATTGTTGGATTTCCTGAGGGCACTGGGGTTATGTTCAGGAAGTTTTTCCCTACTCTTATCTCATGGAGCGTTAACCCTATTTTTTCTCTCTGCATTTTAAGAATTTCAGGTCTTATAATGAGCTCTTTTATCAATTTTGAGTTGATTTTTGTACATAGTGAGTGGAATGCATCTAGTTTCACTTTTTTAACATGTATTTATCCAATTTGTCCAGCTTCATGCTTTCTATCTAGTTCCCTTTCACATTACAGGCATGAGCTACAATGCTTGACTCTCTAAAAGTATTTTAATTTAGCATTAGTTTTTCCCTTTAACAACATGCACAAGTGTTAGCATTGACGAATTAGCATTGTCAAGATTTCTTAATATAAAGACAAAACAAATAACTCATCAGGCTATGATTTCAAGAGTCATAGTGACACTTGGCCAGAGTATATTTTCTGGAAATTTACTGTTTAAATATTTCCTAAGTTTCTTAAAAAAATCTTGCTTCATTGGTTAAAACTTCTTACTACTCATGCAATTACATGGAGAATAACATTTTTAGAAAGAATGAATGCTCATGTCTTTAAATAACATGAAAGAAAGTTTCCATTCCATTTCTGTGAATAGAAGGTTAAATAAAATTCTAGGTATGTGATTTTTGAAACTGACTGTCTCCTCCATTAGCTTGGAATGTGCCTATAGACATAGCTAGCAGTAACTACCTGTTTTTTTTTGTTTCTTTGTTTTTTTGCATATATTTAAGGGTTGAGATATGGAATAAAATTTACTTTGTCTTTAATTTCAGTCATCATGATGCTTTACACATAAAGTATTTAAATTGAAACTACTTTTTAAATTTTCTCACATCTTATTTATTAGCAAAATTTCACTTCTCTATTTCCCTACAGTAAGACTTCAGGCAAATCATAACTACTCCATGACAAAGTTTCTTCAGTTAGGAAAATAAGAAGTCTAAGTTCATAGAAAAAAAAAGGTTAAAGATGTTATGATGATACCCTTGGGTTGGGGAGATACCTCAGTGGGAAAAGCTCTTGCCACACAACCATGTGTACTTGAGTACAGATCCACAGCACACATATAAGGACAAATGAGATATCAACTACTGCAAACAAGGACATAGAAAAAGAAAATAATCCAGAAACTCACTGAACAGTGGGTGACCCTAGATCAAACAAGGAGTATGGTGAGAACTAATAACCAATGCTGCCCTCTGACCTCCACTTGTGTGCTGTGGCAGCTAAGCACCTCTCTCTCTCTCTCTCTCTCTCTCTCTCTCTCTTTCACCCTCTCTTTCTCTCTTCTCTCTCACTCTCTCTCTCACACTTAAAAATACACATCAAAAAAGATGACACACTTGATATAATACTGAAAATATATAGGTCCCCAAATGTACTAATTGCCATCTTATTAATAAAGGTAAGTTTATAAAGTCACTTTAAAATATCTAAAAAATTTTGAATCTCTTAATACTAAAACAAAAACATTAAAAGGGCTACTCAAATTCCTTAATTTCATGAAGTCATATGATATTTACTTGGCCTATAGATGAGTTTGCAAAAAAAAATACAGTTTGTATCTCTCTTGATTTAGGTGTCACTTCTAAGTAGTCTGAAGGTAATTCTTAGAGGTAACGACAGGTTCATATTGGAGAAATGATACTGGGTTAGATAAACATTGATTCTATTTATTTTCTCTATTAGATCCAAATAGTTGAACATATAATTTTACTGGGCTACACCAGAATTTATATTTGCTGGAATATTATAAAATGAGTTGGCCACCGACTTTGCTATAATGTTCATTCTAAGTTGCACTATTACTACTGAAATATTATTCACAATTAACTATGCTATGTGTCATCTTATATCAATAAATACCTATGAATTTAATACTATTTGAATTTTAATAATATTGATACTATATAGTTTGCAAGTTAATACTCTGCCTCCCAATACAATAGCAAGGAGAATCTCGTGAATTCTGGTCAATGATTGTCTTATAATTTCAAAGACTCACACAGGCAGTCTGTTTTACTTTCAGGTGAATAATTATATTCCAATCATATTGACAATTGTGTATTGAACAGTTAAATTACTTCAGGTTTTCTTCTTTGTAATAATGTACTCCACCAATGTAAATGTTTGCTAAATGCCAGTGACCCCAGAGCTAAGACTATTTTCTTTTTCTGCATGAATAGAGCATTGTAAAGCACAGGGGTCTTTAGATATTATAAGTTCAAGGAATCACCAGGGCTCTTCTTGGGAGTACTCACTGGCCTGTGGCAGACTGCTTAGCAGGGATTCAGCTAGAGGCACTGCAACATGGGGCAATCTGCTTCCTTTCAGCACTTCCTGGGATTTGCCTGTTACACACTAAAGTAATCAGGACTCCCTGAGGTGGAGGCTGCCATGAGACCAGAGGGAGGAGGAAGAGAGATAGTCAGCAGAAGTATTCAAGACAATAACTCTAGATTGTGAAGGTTTTTTTTTCTTTCGAGAGTATTAAAATATTATAAGTTGCTAAATGATTTGCTTGAAGAAGAAGCACTAAATAGTACCTCTGTCAATGAGAGGTGCCTGATCACAATTGTAAAGACGCTCAGGAAGGTGGAAAGGAGTTAACAGAACACTTGACCAGATAAGATATTTCCAAGTTCTGGTTTGTGAGCTTATGAAGCAATGCTATGAAAAGTAGAGGAAGAAGAGGGATCCTGATATATACCACTTTCAGAAGCCTATTGTGAGTGATTAAGTGAGTAATCAGGTCATGAGGAACTTTAATAAACGGATAAAAATCGCTGACTACAGGAGCTGCTCCAAAGGGGTGGGGCACACACAGCATTACAACTCCTTGACATTGAGCTGATATTAGCTTTGCTGTAATTATAAGATTCATTGTAAAGCTGGAGCAATGGCATTTTCCATCTTTGTATTCTAAGTTTGTAGTTTCCATTTATATTTTATTTGTATTTATACCCCAGGTAGCAGCATTGTGAAGTCAATTGATGTCTCATGATCTTATTTTATGCCAAGAAGTAGTGACAGAATTGACTTGGTGTCCTGACTTTGTCTCTGAAAGTGGTTGACAACATGGGTTCCTCTCCCATCCTGTGAGGTCTGGAGAGAGAAGTAAACTCAAAAGCTCATTGTGGTGTTGGAGAGAGGAATGAGAAGAGCCTGAACAGGGAAAATAAAGTATTGGAAAGAACACAGTACAAATTTCAATGAGTACATTGGTGCCATGAGAACTTAAAGTGTTCATGAAGTCAGAAATCAATCCTACTATGATAGGTAGAGACTTACAGCTTATAGGTGACTGCTAGTGTTAAAACTATAAACTTAAATCTATACATTAAAGTGCTGTTGTCCTCAAAGGATCTCTTTCTTCTGACCTATTCAGAAAATCATGATGCCTCATAAAATTTTATTCTTTAAAACCTGGTCAAAAGGAGGTATTCACTAAATAAATTAGTCTCTATGAATATATATATAAATATGAATATATATATATATATATATATATATATATATATATAAAATTGTGTAAAGATTTAAGATCTCTCTCTCTATATATATAAAGTATATCAAAATTTATATTAAATAAGATTCATTTTATTTCCCAGCAAGATACCAAATTAAGATAGTTTCTTCCAAAGGGCAACCTTTACACTGTTTTTAAAATTATCAAAGGAAAAGATAACTGATATGTAGGATGGAAGAAGCCTGACTATAACTGGGTGTATGGTCTTCAGGACAAGCATTCATTTCAGAAACAGAGAGCCAAGAGTCTGTGTGTTAAAACTTCTGAGAACATTACTTAAAGCAAACCTTTCCTCCATGTAAGTTCTTTCTATCAGGTTTTGTCACCATGATGAAAAAGTTAACTAATCTATGCTATAAATATGCAGCCTCAAATATATGTCTATATATATAACCTAGCTTTTGAGTCTTAGATTTATAAATACTGCTTGACATCTGTACTCAGAACTCAGACATCTCAAAGTTAATATCAACAGAGTTCCTCTTCCATTCCTCCAAAATGAACCCTTTACCAACTTTCAGTATGTCAATCAATCCTACCTCTATTTACCCGGCATAAAATCTTGAGGTCAGTTGACTTTGAATTCTAGGGGAGTGATTTTGGGTTGCTTATTTCTGATCATGGAATAACTAAGGCAGAAGAATGTTACTTCTTGTGGTGTGAAAATGGGATAGAAGAAGCCTGAGTCTGGATTATTTTGCCAGCATCTGACAGTTCAGCATGTAACATATATGCTCCTAATAGAGTCTTCTGATGTCTCTATGATATAACTAACTTCAGGTGGCACCATCACTCCTCAGCCATATTGCTTTGTGCTTAAAAAGTGTGTGTGTGTGTGTGTGTGTGTATGTGTGTGTGTGCGTGTGTGTGTGTGTGTGCACTATGCATAAACTTGGTTCAAAATACAGGATAGCAGCCTTTACATTCAAATGAGAGAAGTAAGTTTGAGTAGATACACCTCTTTTTTCACTACTTAGGCTGGGAAATTCCAACTACTACAAGTCATTTTAAAAGCCCAGCCACATAGGCACTGCTAAAGTAGTGGCCTGGGACATAGAGTCTCAAGGTTTGGAGTAAATTTCAAGATGTGACTCTATTCAGGAAGAGGGTGATCAATTTGGTTATAAACCACCGTGGCTGAGGAGCTTATTGTTCTTTTGTTTGTTTGTTTTTTTAGCTTTTTTTTCTTGGAAACACCAACTAATTTCCTTTGTTTTATATTTTCTTTGATATTATTTATGCCTGGAATAGAACCTTTCATGGATTCTTTCTTCATGTCATTTTGATCTTTGTTAAAATATTCCTTATTCCATTGGTTTTACTGACCACCCAGAATATCTTAATAGCACCTCAGTTTAACCGGTGCCAGCACTCATATTTTCTTTTTTTTCTCTCTCCAAGAGAAAATAAGTTTCATATTTCAAAAATAGATTTTCCATTTCCCACAGTTTCCATATTGCCCAAAACTATGTTGGACAAATTGTAACTTAGTAACTTGTTGAGCAAATGCTGAATTTTGAGCTTTAAACTGTGAAAATAGGATGACTATTTCTAAATTTTTTAAAAAAGGGAAGCATAGGGCTGGGAAGATGGTTCAGCTGGTAAAAGCGCATTCTGGCAAAGTCTGACTTCCTGGATTCAATATTCCAGTACTCACATAAAGCCAGATGCACAAAGTAGCACACACATCTGTAGTTCATCTGCAGCGGCGAGAGGACCTGCTGTGCTGTATATTCTCTCAATCTTGATCTTTCTATCTCTATATCTCTTCCTCTTACATAAATACTGAATAAAAATTTTAAAAATTCAAAGAAAATGAGGGTACCATCACAGATTTGCTTATACAGTGTAACTAACTATTGATAATAAAGTTATTAAAGTTAAAAAAATTCAAAGTTTAAATCAAAAGCATAAATGTATAACTTTTATAAAGATATATTTGAATACACACATATCTATCTATATCTACCTATCTATCTATCTATCTGTCTGTCTATCTATCTATTTATTTATCTATCTATCTATCTATCTATCTATCTATCTATTTATCTATCTATCTATCTATCTATCTATCTATATATATATATATATATCACATACACACATGTGGTCTCAGGTAGAGAGAAAGAATATACTATTCCCAAGATATTTATGTAGGTTGTATTAAAGTACATTCCAGACTGTGAATATTTCATTGTCCAGGAGGGTAGTAGCAATAAAATATTTTTGATGAACAAATAACCTAATCCCTAATTTGGCTTGCCATTGGGAAACATCATTGTGATTATGAGGAACATGCAGAAGGAGAGGGGAAGACCAAAAGAAGGGAAGCCAGGGTTTGTCAGAAGTTTCAGATAACATAACACTCAGTGTTCCAGGCAGACTTGTGAGGATTTAGTAGCCATCTCTAGCTAAAAATAATATTCCAAAAGACTTTGATGCAGACATCATGTTCCTTTGTTTTACAGACAAGTTTACTGAATTTCAGAAAATAGATTGCGTAAGATTATAGTTAACTGAACTAAAACAGTTTATCTTCCTAAAAATTGAGTTTTCTTTTCTTTTTTTTTCCTTTGTGGATATCATAGCAAGCCATGAAATCACCTTTGTGATACTAAAAGGACTGTCATTCACAGGTGAGGCAGAAGGCTAAGTTTGAGGGATTCAGGAAATGTTGAAGGTGATGAGTTAATTCCACTTGATGGCAATTAAAATATGGGGTCAATACTATGTCCTAGAGGAAGAATGAATTTTACAAGTGAGAAAGTGATCTCTTCAGCTGTTCCTTTGTTTGCAGTTTCAAATGCAAGGCAAATTATTTTGGACTAATATGTGACAATTCATTAGAAATTTATTTTATAGATGATGTTTAGCTAGCAGGTTTGATTCCACAACGCTTCCTTTTAAAACCTTGTGATTTGGATGTCTACTCGAAATATTCGCCAAAAGCTGACATAAAGAAATCCCCCACTGAACTGAGCGTGAGTGACTTCTGGCTTGAGCAATGTAAACACATTCACACAGCCAGCCTCCCCATGAATCCCTGGGATTCTGTGTTTAGGCCAAACTCACATTGGCTGTGGCACAGCACACATAAGTAATGATAAATGGTGGGATATCAAATTAGAGCAGGTGTCTAGCAGGGTGCCCCAAGGATTGGTCCTGAGCCCAGTCTTACTTAACACTCTCATTAATGATCTGGAAAAGCAGGTAGCAGTATGTCAGGATTGGAGAGGTACCATAAAACCAGGGGGCTGCAATAACACATGGAGGCATGGATGCATTTTTTTTAAACAGTCTAGTTTTGAGTGGTGGGAAAACAACTGTGTAGCTTTGAATTATGGTTACATTTACATAATTGCGAAGCAAGTAGCAAAACACAGGTCATCACTTGATTTAAGGCTTCCCAACCTTTTAGCCTATTGACCATACGAAAGTGTCAGTATTTACGGGAACTGTTGTGAAGAGGAGGTGGCCTACTTTGTTCCAAATGACACATCAAAGGTATCAGCTACCCCATCATCTTAGTAGCTGATTGCTCATTGAAGGCATGGGTGTTTTTCCAAACCTGTGGCAAAATAAATGGTGTGCATGAAGAAAAGATAATTTTTGACAATGAGTGGTGCTTTTTATGAAATGAAGCTATTTCATAGGAAACAACATAATTGTAGGTCTATTCAGGTTTTATCAATTTGGGAAAAGTGTTTAACACCCTCTTGTAGAGATGTCTCAGATGTCACAGAGGGCAAAAGAGAAGCAGGTAAGAAGGATAATTTACATTCAGATCTTTCAATGTTGTGGCTCTACAGATGCTACTGAAAATCTCAAAGAGAGAGAGAGGGAACTTTTGGGGAGGAAAAACAAACAAGTCAAGCAGACAAAATGATTCACTCCCATTCTTGTGTGTAGGGAGCAATAATGATCAAGTTAAAATCTCAGTCATTGATCCAGCAAGTTCTGTGCTTTTGTCTCTCAGAGAATAATCTCCAAATGCTTTGCTTCTTTCTGGGCTTCCTGGCATTTTTAGAGTTAACAGGCACCACCTAACAAAGTTGGCCTAGTGAAATTTGGGTGTCTCCAGTCTGAGACTAGGATTGTCGTTCCTTCTGCTGGCTTTTAAGAATAACCACCTATCTGCTGAGTCCCTTTCAGGATAGAACACATCCATTCTGTGGTTAAAATGTAGGATAAAAGGAAAATATACATTTTGTACATACATATAATTTTTAGAAGGATGCATTCATTTTCCAAGTACATACACTATGTTTTGAGGGGAGGAAAAAGCTTAATTTCATCACAATTTTTCACTCAAACAATTGTCTATCTTTCATAGGCAGTCATAAAATCCACTCAATTTCATTTGGTTTAATTTAATGCATTTTTTCCTGGACCATTCCAGGCCTCATATTTTCCCCTCATCCTTCATAGCCTGCAAAACCACTCAATTTTTGACACTGTTCAGTTTAATCTCCTTCCTCAACTAATTTTGGTTGTACTGTCAGTCCTGGAAGAAAGAGGAACAGCTGCCTGGATGCACCCTTTCATCCCAAATCACGTTTGTCCCTTATACTTTTTACTGAAATCAATTGGGAACCTGAAGCATTCCAACCAGAGCATCCACTGAGATGTTAATAAAGATCAGCTCTGACAAAGATTCCAGTTCACAGAGGAGCTCATATTTTGCTTTTATGTTTGCTGAACTTTGCCAGTTAAAGGTCAGAGGGGTCACAAGAAGACAGTCACCAAAGAGTAACAGTCATCGACATGTGCTCTTGGCCCTTTTAGGACTTTATTAGCTACATCATTGTATAAATGGGGCTTTTTCTCCCCAGTCTCCTGCTTGATTCCAGTCTACCTGCGGCTGCTTGACTCACCTGTGGCTCATTGCACATGCGCAAGTCAGTGATCTCTGTTGACTTTCTTCATAAGGATCATTCATGTGAGCCACAAGTGTATGCCAGAAAGCATGGATGCATTAACATTGTGTAATTTCAATAAAGAAAAAAAGTGTATTATTTTCATGAAAAGGTTTTATTTATTAACAATGTTTCAGGTATGAGCTTCTTTACTATATGCATATATGTATGCTTATAGACGTGAAATACAGTTTTCTTCCTTTTAGTGGGGAGGAGGGCTAGGGAGTAAAGCAAAGGCCTCACACATACTAAGCAGGTATTCTATCACAAAACTGCTTTCCCCCACCCAAGCATTTAAATGTATACCCACATTCATGACCCCATGAGGAATACCAAAAACCCAACCGAGGAGAGCCTTTAGGGGGATGAGGGCAGGGGAGGGACATCAAAGGATAACCTGAGGGGAATATGAGCAATATGTGATTCGCTCATACATTAAAAGTTCATAAATAATGCAAATAAAATTATTTAAAAGTAAATTTACAATTATGATGAAAATAAATCAATGACACCCTTTAAATGAAAGATTACAAAAAGGCCCATAGTATTTAAAGTGCTTTGGGACATTGTCTTCAAGTTCAACAGCCCTTCCATAGAACTTCAAGATCCAACCAGCTGTCATTCCCTCCCAGAAAAAGGGTTACAGCACTCAATAGATCCTTACCAGAGACCCCAGAACTCCCTCAACTGGTCTAATTCTGCCATCAGACCTTGGGAAGTCCTGGGGAACCTAGAGGGTTAAGTGAGGGAAGACTCTGTCTCTGCTGTTGTGAGATAATCATCATGGTTGGTGAGATTTCCAATGATCTCTCTCCTTTGGGGTCACCTATACTCTGGGAAATAACCCCTCAATCATGTTCCTCTAAGTAACCCCCCAAACCACATTGGTTCTCCAAGTTATACTTGGTTGGAGTCATTACTCTCAGCTCTCATTGAAGGGCTATTTGTGGTGAGGACTTTTTTTTTGTCATCTCTCCAGGAAAAGTTCACACAATATCTAAAGATTATTTTTCTTACTTTTGAGGCAAATTAGAGGTAAGCAACAAAAACCTACCTTTTAACTTACCTATTGATTATTAGAATTTAAAAGCTTTATATTTTAAAGGTTGAATTCATGAATTAGGATAGTTCTCTATTTTCCAATGCACCATTTTCATGAAACATAAAAATAGAATTCTATGAATTTTCTCAGTCAACAGGCCCACATACTTTAGGAAACAGCATTTCTAGAACACAGGGACCTCTGAATTTTCCCTTAGTGGCCTCTGGGATTTCTAAATACAATTTTTATATTCATTGGACTTACAAGGAGCATGTTTTAGTTTTTTCCACCAGGAATTATTATTATATAGACAGAAAAGATTCATCATATCTTAAACATTCTACTTGTCAGTAGGTATAAATATGTCTTCATACCTGAGTTTTGTCTAGTCAGCTACCTGGTCTTCCCAAACATTGCACAATATTGTGACAGTCAAGGAAATTTTAAAAAAAATTAAGCTAGATTCTTAGCATAGATTATCAACCTGAGAACATTCATCAGAAACATATCATCATAATGGTGTCAATTTTTGAAGTTATTTTAATAAAGCCTGGAAAGAATCATTGCCTGTTCTTTGTAAATCGCACAATAGCTCTTTCAATAAGTCCATTTATTTTGGCAAAAGTTAAATATTCAATTAAATACTTAATTTAAGGATTAAAACTACCTATAAAATAATTGGGTTGTTATTCATCTTTCCAGACAAGATTACACATTACTTTTAAACACTTTAAAAATGAAAAGATTATTCCCTTAGCTATTATCTCATAAAGAAGCTTTGCTATTTCTTCATAGGTGAGATGGTTATCACTGTTGTTTGTTATGACTATTTTTCTCTTACTATTGTGATTCCACTGCTAGACTAAAATCACCAAGAGTATTTACATGACTCAGTAAGTCATAATATACTTGGGTAGTCTTTGAAGATAGGAATTGTGTTTCTCTCTCTCTCTCTCTCTCTCTCTCTCTCTCTCTCTCTCTCTCTCTCTTTCTCTCTCTCTTTCTCTCGCTCTCGCTCTGTGTGTGTGTGTGTTTTGTAGTTCCTTATTTATGAGAGGATTGGAGACATTATATACCTCGTCTGAAGCAATGTGGCTAATATATAATAACTCTTATTCAAGCCCATATCTGCCATATGTGAGTCCTCTGTGTGCTATAGTGCTTCATTGTGGAGTTTGATAGCCTGCAGAGAACACAGAGGCCATCTTGCTCCAATTTTCTTCCTGTCAAGAAATAGTGGTAGTCTCCATTTATGTTATTTAATGATGAATCACAACATTTCCTTCCAGTACACCACAGATCATCACCTAATCTCAAATGACCAAAAAGAGACCACCAGGGACATTATATCCTCTTATAATTTGAAAGCTTTTTAACAACCACACTCTACCAATAGATGTCAAATTTAGCAATCATCATTCATCACTGTAATCATGAACACATGCATTTATTTCTCCAAGAAACTTAACAACATATGATACTGTCATATCATGGCCAGTAGAAAATAAATGGTATTTCCAAAATCACTTACTCATGGTACCCAACTAAAACGTGATGTAGCTGACTCCCATTCTAAACTTACTCGATTCTACTTTATAAATTAATTTTAACCTTTATTCAGATTTCTCTCTGATCCAGAAAGCCTTGATATCTTCTTTTCTGTCTTCTAGTACTACAATTGTTAAAACTTTAAAAGTGTAAATATGATTTACTGACACATTTCTAAGATGAATGCAAATAAACATATAGAAATTATACAAACCGGTGTTAGGACAAATATATTTCTAAATACATAAAAGCACCAAATTAATTAACTCATGAAATTAGCCATTTAAGAATCACACACAAGAACTTGAATATTCATTGCAATTCATATTTTTTAATTTAGTATTTTCATCTGAAATCCAAAATAGAAAAAAGAGAGATAATAGAAAAAATTGTATAATTAAAAGTTTTTACCACAAAATATTTCTTGTAAAGAATTAGTTAGCTGTCCAACTAAAAATAATTAAGAAAGGACAAAAGAAAAATATATGGGAAGAGCTAATGAAATTTTACTATAGTATAGATAATTGTTTGAATATATATGTATATATCAAAAATTTCTAATTTGTGATATTCTGTTATACATTAGCATTAATTTCTTATCCAAATATGTTTTCTGGTTGGATGTGACTTTATTTAAGTTTGTACTGATAATCAACTCTATTCAGATTCTATTTTGAATTTCTCCCTTTCTCCCTTAAGTCTTGTCTTATATTTATATTTATTTAAGTTTGTACCTATAAACAACTCTATTCACATTCTATTTTGAAATAGCATGGGTGTGATATATGTTTGTTACTCTGTTTATTCATGTCTGCGTGTGAATATTACCAGCTATATTTATTAAATCCCATGTGGTCAAAGGAACACATAACTTCTTCACAGTCACAGTGTTAGAAAAAGTTCATAAGATGCTTTCTGTAAAGGACAGAGAGCAAACATGTGAGGCTTTGCAAGCCACCTGCAAATATTAACATGTAGAAATATAAAGCATTCTATTGTTTTATGGCTGCATTTATTTGTTAATTCTTTTTGCTGATTAAAGAGGCAGTTAAAATGTGTTATGGTGGCTTTATTGATCTTACAGTTCCTTTATCCATAGATGCCCTCTGTTGGTGACTTCTATATTACTAAGCTTTTCTGTGATTTTTCTTTCCTATCGATGATTTTCTGGATTTCGATATACACATTAGGATGTAATAGCCATGAATTGATATACAATAAATTAATGAGATTAAGATAATAGATCTTCAAATTTTTCGTTCCTTTACCTTTGTTTTTGTGTTATATATTTACATGTTAAAAACAACTATGAACCAAAAAAATTGAGTTTTTCAGGTAGATGTATAACTATGCATAGCAGAGAAATTGAGAAAGTGAAATTGATTATTGCATTGTACTTTACGAACTTGGGATGTATTTCAGTGGAGGAGAACTTGTCTAGCATTCAAAAAGCCTCAGGTTCAAACCTTAGCACTGCAATAAGTAAGCAAGCAAAAAGTAACAATTGTCTTGGAGGCTCTTTTGAAAGATATACGGATGCAGTTTATAAGTAGATCACTTACCTCGCACGTGCCAGGCTCCAAGTTTGAGCTCTATAAAAAGGCTCTATAAATGACTGTAATCCCCACATTTTGGAGGTCATCCTCAGCTACATCATAAATTTAAGGCCAGCCTCCACTACATGAGCCCTACTTCAAAGAAAAAATAAATTAATTTAAAAAATCACATTATACAAGTTGTTTGAAGATACAGGTAAATTTTATTTTTTAGATTTTGGCACTAAGAAAAAAAAGGTAATCAAATCTTTGTTTTCACTTTTTTCCTTTTATTTGCTTCTAAAATGAAAACAGTTCTGATAAAAGAAAACGAGATAATCTGCTATAGTACGAGAAAGACAATGTAGGAAAATCCCAGCAATCCATAAAGACACTGGACATTTTCTTCTCAAAGTGTACATAGACACAACTAGCTTCTGACACGATGTCATGTTGGGACAAAATGCTTCAATTAATAAAGAAAACTGCCATGTTTTGGAGAATCTTAGCTTGATGAGACATGTAGCAGAAAAGAAAGAGAAGAAGGCATCCATGTACACCATAATTGTTTCTTTGTTTTTTAAATGATCTGTTCCAAAGACAATTTAAGATGGAATTATATATATATATATATATATATATATATATATCCTATAACATAAAACTTTTAATGTATTAGGCTTAAAATTGTGCCTAGAATACAATTAGTATTGTTTAGTTAAAGTACTGCTCAAGTGAAAAAGAAATTCAATATTTTGACTTGCTAACGTTTTATTTTTTATTTTATTTTTCTGAGTTTTGGGTCTCCCTGTAGCCCAAGCTGACTATGTATTCTCAGGGTGGCCTTGAACTCATGGCAATCCTCCTACCTCTGCCTCCTAATTGCTAGGATCAATGGTGTGTGCTTGCTAATTTTTGAGAAAGGATCTCATTATAAACTGAGGCTGGCTTGGAGCTTAGGCTGGAGTCAAATTTATGAGCCTCCTGCCTCTGAGATTGCTTCCATGCATCACCAAATCCCATCAAATCTCCACTGAGTTCTGCAAAGGTATGGTGAGGGTATGGGCATTGGGAGGGTGACAGGCTTGATCTTGGCCAATGGTAAGTCTGAATCTTTTGGAGACAGATAAATCTACTAGACATTTCTTGCCAATTCTTCTCTTCATTTACACTCCCATTCTTCATTCTCAGGAAACTAGTGCCATCATCTTATCTCCTAGGTATATATCCTAGGAATATTTGTCTGTGATTGATTATATAATGGCTACTTACCTTATTATGAACAGTATGTACAAAAATTTCTAGATACTTAGGAATGTATGCATATTGCCTTGGTTCAGTGACATCTTTGGTGATGAGCTGCTGCTCTATAAATCAGGTCCCTGCTTTTCATTTTAGGAATACTGTAGGGTACTGGGAGGCTTCTGGAGTGACACCTTCATATATTTATGCAGACTTCATGGGCACATCTGCTGCTCTCTGCTCCAGTTCTGTGCAAGCAGAGATGCAGTTGTTTGAAGGTTTCCTCTTGTTTCTCCTACCTCCTTCGTTTGCCCTTGAGAAATGCAAGCATAGCTTGTGTTCTGCAGCACAGACTTGCTCTGGCTATCCATAGCAGTGAGTGGAATGCAGTCAGGTTCACCAAGACTTTTTAAAATAAAGCAAATATGGCTCCTTTGTTCTGAGGTATGAGATACTCAAAAGATTGTTCTTTTCCTAATTCTTTCTTTCAGTAATTCATTATTTCAAGTGAAGTGAATTTTCTTTCATATATTCTATCTTAGTCATTTTCAAGCACAGAAAAAGAGAGAGAGATGAGAGAGAGAGGAGAGAGAGAGAAAGAGAGAGAGAGAAAGAATGCACCAGGGCCACCACCTTGTGGGTCTGGCTTATGTGGGTCCTGGGTAATTGAACCTGGGGCCTTAGGCCCTGGAGGCAAGTGCCTTAACCGCTGAACCATCTCTATCTTTAATAACATATCTTTATTTAATGAATTTATGACAAAAGCACGCATAATGAGTACTTGATACTATTTTAGGGGATCCACAGAGTCCCTTATTTTCACTTTTTATGAGATCTGTTGGTATTTGTATCATGTCCTTAAATTCCTGGCATAGCAGTGGAATATTTGCTGTGGGTTGAATATAAGGCGTCTTATACAGAAGCATGGTTGAACAGATGGTTGCCTGGTGGTGGCACTGGTTTCAGAGTTTGTAGATCCTTGGACATGGTGCAGGGGAAGGTGCCTTTGAGGGATTCCCCACCCCTACTTATACCACAATGCTTCTGCTGCCACAGAAGGAATCTCCAAGCTCTCAGGTGCCAGGACTTCCCACTGTGATGGGCCATACTCTCTGATACTGCCAGTCAACAAGCTCTCACACATAAATAGTTTTGTTAGGTTATTTATCACAGCAATAAAAAAAAATCACTAATACAAGTAGCAAGGTAGAATATTTGGAAGCTAATTTGTTATGATACTAGCCTTTCTCTTTTACTCAATTTTACTTGACTGGAGGTAGGGAAAATGTATATGTATTTTGTTTAATAACAAAGAATAGAAAGATTATGTAACTAATCCCCTGAGGATTGGAATCGTTATTGAAGATTAACCTGACCAGTCTACCTTCAATATGATTTTACCCATGTTTTCTTTATTCTTACTCTTCTGGGGATTGGAGAACAAGATTAAAACTTCTTTATTTTTATAATAAGAATGTTCAAAGAGCTCTGAGCTTTCCTATGAAGTGATGAATTGGATAGCAAAGAAAGGAACATTTCCAAGGATCTCTGATATGTTATCTCTGTCTCAGAACTTTGCAAATAAACAGAAATTCTCATCATATTGAAACTTTTTGAAGTGACCGGGTATTGTATATGGTGAGCTCCATGCCTCTGCAATGCATGTGTTTTTCCATCACCAATAAAATAGGTCAATCTTTGTACTTATCATCATTTAACAATGTTTAACATTTAACTCAGTCCAAATCATTTTAGCTTCTCTTCAGTTTTTCTTAGAAATGGTGTTCAGGACATTGAGAAGAGACTTCTTAAGTAATATAGTATTGAAAGTCTGGCATATTACTTAAAGGAATTACTGAATGCTAGTGTTGGAAGGTTTGCAAAGTGCAATGCTTATTTCAAAGTTCAGTAAGCATGCCTGAAAATGGTGGAAGCTCATGCATTAAATAAACGAGACTCATGATAGCAGCTATGAAAATTAGTTACATTTTATAGAAGACAGATAGGACAGTGGAGTTAGAATAACCATTGCAACTGTCCAAATGTCTCCAGAGTCATTTGGCTATTTACTAATTGTAATGCCCACAAATCCCACAGTACTTCTTCAGCTCATTTACACAGTTTAATGACGTACATATTAAATGATATTTTAAAGCTACTTAGGTTATTACTTTACCAAAACTGGATACTTGGCTTCAAATTATGCGAAGAATTTTAGTGTACTAAATCTTTAAGCGTATTTAAAGATCTATGTGAGATGTTCTCCTGAGTCAGTCCATGGGTCCTCACCCCAGTCTGCTTGACTACCTTACTCATAACTGTATTCCCCAGGCCAGAAGCATTTGTAGAATTTACATAGGAGTACAATGACATTTTGATTTGAATTCACACATGGTTCTTTATCTTCTTCTTGTAGCAAGGCAGAAGCTACATTCCCTGCAAGCAAAAGTTAAATCTGTATCAGTGGGACCAACGGTTTTTAATACAATTTTTTCACACTAAAGAGTTATAAATATCTTAAAATATTTATCCTTTTTAAGTTGGACTTAAGAAAAGTAAATTTTGTGATGCTTTACATTGATAGGAGTGGTCTCTTATTATCCCTACCACCAAGTTCCCACATAACCCCTGTAGCCATCTTGAGAGACACTTGCCCTCAATGTATAGATAAGGACTCTCAGAAGTAAATGGTTCATATGAAGTACAAATGGGGGAGGAGATAACTGTGTATGGAGAGTGCTTTGGGATGAGTTTGAGTTGAAAGAAATGAGAAAGGAAGTTGAGTTTGAAAACAGATCAGACCAGAGACTGTGCTCTCTTCACGTCATCAGATGAATGGCAGAAGAAAATAATAGCTATTACTTTAAATGAAAACCCTCACATATAGTTGGAAGACAGCACTGCTGTCTTTGTGGTTCTCCTAAAAACTTTTATTTTCCAAGGTTCTATTTTATCTGAGAAAGAATTATAATTGAAGCTTTGAAAATAACTCAGGTCAATAGCTTCATAAGCAGTTTCTGATATTTGTAATTACTTCTTATGATTGTGGCCAATGCTTCTAACAGTCAGAATCTCCTCTTTTGGGGAGAGAAGACAATGGGCTATTTTATGTGTTATTTCTGAGACTTCCACACAAGTATGTGAAGTAAACATTTCCTACAGAACAAGTTTCTCCTTTCTGGACTTCTGTTTTAAGTGCTATGAAGTATCAGGCTTGAATTGTTGTGAAGGGACAAAATGGCACTATATCAGTAAATGTGTTACTGCAGGCAAATTACTTCATATCTCTGGTCTTTAGGGTTTTTTGTTTGTGTGAGTTTTTTGTTTATTCCTATAAGGATAGCTACTGGATCAGACTAATGCTTTTTATCTAAACATTTTAACTTTTTATTCAAATAAAATAGTACATATATATATATATATATTCAAATTGATATATTAAGGCCATTTTATTTAAAGTTATTTTCTCATAAATTTCAACTTATTTCATTTACTTATGGGAAAATATTAAACATAAAAATGAAACACAAGGATATACTGACAAAAATGATTCTATTAAAAATTTCAACTTATTTTTGCTTTCTACATGTGTTAGAGAAAGTTCTGCCAATTTTGAAGTTCAGATTTGTACTTCAGAATATTAGCATGAAATTTGAGTTTAAAAAAACACCAAAGTTTTTAAAAATACTAAGAATTATTTTTGCCAAAATTTAAGCCAGAATATCTACACATTCCTCACATTTCTTTTTTTAAAATTCCTGCAAGTGAAGAGGATTGGCAACAGATTTTTAAAGCAGGATTAATATTTATTTCATGCAGACTGAAACAAATATTATAGCCAATAGTGTGGTGATTAGTAGTAATACTCTCTCCAAATACCTAAACATATATGTAGTCTTTTAATTTAATTGTAATTTGATTATGTTTACAATGATTATAGTCACAGAACCCTTCTTCCTTATTTCCCATTTCCCTGAGTTCTTTCTTCAATGGAGTTATCGGTGCTCTCTGTGGGGTAATTAGGGCCTCAGTCTGTCTCTGTGTATGTGGTGGTGGTTGTTGGGAGTGTGGGGGTTGCTGTTCCTTGGGATATTTCAACCCACCCTGTGGCTCTTACAATCTTCCTGCCTCCTCTTACACAATGATTCCTGAGTCTTGGCAGGTCTGTTAGATGCTTGAATGTGATACTGAGTTATCTGTAACCTCTGCATTTCTGCTTTGAGGTGTTTTGCATCACCCTTTGGCATTTCCCTGGAGCTGGTTGTCAGGTTAACAGGGGGAATAAAAGTTAACATTACTTCCTCAACAATTTCTCCTGGGCCCCTATAAATGTGGTAGAGGTTGTACTTCTCAATGTGGGGAGTTGGTTATCTTTTCTGGCCATATTAATGGATCTTGGATCTCCCCTATCTTCTCTGTTAACTGTAAAATGAAATAGACTCTCCAACCAAGAGTGAGAGCAAAATTGACTAAGGGGATTTGCATAGTACTTTGAGAGACATTTTGATGCATATGCCCACTCTACTTAACCAGAGAGCAATGGGGTTTCTCTCTGGGCTCTATGAGTTTCTTAACCATTAGTATTCTGACTTGGTTCCTGGTACCAGGTATGAGTTCTCTCCCACTGATCCAGCTTCATGTCTAATCAAAAGGCAGTTGTTTAACCACAAAGCCTGTGTTCCACTATTGCACAGATGTGTGCTTCTTTTCCTCTGGTTGATTGAAAACTTGCTGTCAGTGACCATTATCACACAACAGCTCCCATGACACTTTCCAGTGGCACGAGGGTTGTCCAGGAGAGGACAGGCTTTCCTTCAACTTCCTACATGGTCTCTCTGTGTCCTGAGACAGTAGCCTATGGTCTCTTTAGTAATAGGGTCTTAATTTTTAAATTTGGCAAGTGCTCTGATAATACCCTGCATTGTTTTGGGGATCTCAAGGTTCTCCCTGGTCAACTGCTCATTGTTGGGAGCAAACAGAATTTGGTCCTGAGATTCACCAGCCAGAGTCAAAGGTTTTAGGATTAAACTTTCTCCACCTTCTGGGAATTTTTGTTGACCATTCACTCCTAACCCCCAATAGATTTGATTCCTAATTACTTTGGTATAAAAATTATAAACATATTTATATGAAGTCATTGAACAAGAGAAGGCATTCACAGTTCATTCTCTCTGCTGGTTCTAACTGGGTCCTGTACAGAGGCCAGGTAATATTGCTTACCTTCACCAGTAAGATGTCTTAGTGATCTAGAAACCATGTGTGGTATTGAGGGTAAGTTTCAAGTCAGAGTTGTTTGTACCTGCGATATCAAAACTTGATTGTTAATTCCATTTCTGATACCTCATTACATTAAACCTAATGACATGATGAAATGCACTTAAAATGCTGGTTTGTTTTAAAAAGTAAGCAGAAAATAAATGAAATTTAAGAACCATTAATAGTAATTTATTAAGAAAAGAAAATATGATATTACTCATTACTTCAAATATGTAAAATAGTGATTTCTGTAGATTAGCATCTGGGTTTTGATATTTTTTTGGATCATGTCTGAAACCTCTTGCACTTTCAGTAATGAATGACTCCAAATTTTCCTTTACTAAATTCACCCTTTACTAAATTTGGTAATATTTTTATTTTCTTTAGTACTACATAACATTGTTCTAATAGGCTAACACCCATGACAGCTCATGCTTTTCTGAACAAGCTGCCATGATGATGTATTGAAGATTTTGTGTTCTCATTTGTTTTCTTCTTCAATAGTTAAATTACACACATAATTTTGCTGTAATGATCTCAGGATAATTTATTGCCTCATAAGGTAAGGATTTTTGAAGTTTGAATCAAAACCAGAGTAAGGATGAAGGGATGGTTGGGCAATAATGAGTGCTTGCTACCTAAGGAGGGAAGGGTCAGGGAGGCTTGAGACTACTTGAGTTTAAACAAATAAAACACATAGAGAAAGCTGGGCATGGTCACAGTATTTACAATGACTCATAGTCATCCTTCTGGGATGCAGCCTAGTGTCCCAAAGCTGAAGAAGGCTGTGGAGCTCCCTGTGATGCATAGTATACGCTTAGGCATGAGGTGCAGTGTTGCTGACTCTTAAATCCAATATTAAAGATTCAACAAGGGCTGGAAAGATGGCTTAGCGGTTAAGGCACTTGCCTCCAGTGCCTAAGGCCCCCAGTTCAATTTCCCAGAACCCACATAAGCCAGACCCACAAGGTGGTGGCCCTGGTGTTCTCGTTTTCTCTCTCTCTCTCTCTCTCTCTCTCTCTCTCTCTCTCTCTCTCTCTATCTCTCTCTCTCTTTCTCTCCTTGAAAAATGTATAAATACAATATTAAAAAAATATTCAACAATACAGTTTGATTAATATATTTTCAAAAGAAACAGAAAGATCTCTATAGACAGCTTGAAAAATATACCAGGAGGCTTGTAGGAATTTTTCCCTGGTTTTCTATAAACACAATAGATTCAGTATTCACTTATTTGGTGTTCACAACGACTTTACTGAATGTAACTGCCACTCAGTAGACGAATGCAGTGTATTTGTTAAAAATGATGATGCCTAATATTCACTTGCTTAAACATGTATTGAAATTAAACCTTTGAATCCCTTTGAGGTTGGCTTGACTATTGTGATTATAACTGATAATTTCAGTGAAGAAATGAAGAATCTAAGATATAAAGATACTTGCCACAAATTGATAACAGCAAAGGTCTCAGCACAGCTACCACAGTGATATTTCAATGGTCATAACATTTCTGTCCCTTTGAAACTGAGTTGATTCTTACAAACTCCCTGAATTCAGTAAGGGAAACTTTCTAGGCCTGCATTAAGGAAGGAGGGGCCAAACTTCCAGAATGCATTTGCCAGGTGGGCATGGAAGCACACACCTGCAATCCCAGCATTTGGGAGATGGAGGTATGATAAGTAGGTTCAAGTGCTACATAGCATGTTTGAGGCCAGCCTAGGCTACACTTGTTTCCAATATAGGCTACACAGTAAATTTTGAACTTCAAGGAACAAAGAGCCTGGAATAACACCATGCATTGCTGTATTATGAGCTTTTACCTTGAATGAGGAAAACTAACTAACTTTTTATCCTTAGGGAAAGGTATAAATAAGCACGAGAATTCTTTGAATAAAAGTAGCTATTATTTAGGAGAAATTTAGCATTGCAAATTATTTTCATTTGTCCACTAAGTAGAACTTTCTCTTTGGTTAAAAAGAAAGCATCTTATTCCAAAATCTAGCATTTTTTAAAAGAAAAAGTGAAGTACTTTGCTGGACAAACAACTCTGTGTAAAAGAAAGTTTCCACATAATGTTAAGTCTTTTAAGTAAATGCCCATCCCGCATTGCTGAAAGAGGTCTCAACTGTAGTTATGTAGTGATTATGTTTGGTAGTGCTACATTTTCACATTTATACATAATAATAATCAAACCCCTTAATTAGCACACAACTCACTTTCTGCTATTTCCTAAAAGTGATTTTAGATAAACACTTCTCTTTCAGATTATAAAATTTAATTTTTGGGCTGTGCATGGTGGCGCACTCCTTTAATCCCAACACTCGGGAGGCAGAGGTAGGAGGATCACCATGAGTTCAAGGCCACCCTGAGACTACATAGTGAATTCCAGGTCAGCCTGGGCTAGAGGGAGACCCTACCTCGAAAAAGAAAACAAAAAAATAAATAAATAAAATAAATTTAATTTTTGGAATTTACATAGAATTGTAAATAATTTCAGGCATGTAATGAATTTCATATTTCTCTTACTCCCTCAATTTCTACCATGGTTATTTTTTCCTCTAGAAGATTATGAATCCTGGAGGATTGAAGAATTTAATTTATATGTTGGGGGAGTAGACAGGGATTTCAGCATCCTTTACTCATGAGGGCATCTTTGTAGAAGTTTGTGGCAACTGGGGGTTTATTTACTCAGACTCTAAAGAACACAGACTTGTGAGATCTGCCTGTCCCTTCCCTGCACAGGGTCATCTGTCTATTGCTTCCCTGTCATGGTGCTCCAAGCAGAATATATGGTTCATCTGTTTCATGCCATTTTCAGTCATACAAGACCATGCTACATGCTCTAGGGCCCTTGTGGCCCACAGAGAACTGGCTTAGAAAACCCAGGATATATCTTACGTGTAACATTCAGTAAAGCTACCTGGGAAACTTGGAGACTGGTTTCTAATTCTAAAAGCCTTCTATATATTTCCATATTTCTGTATTACACATATTTCTGTATTATACTCTGTCTCCTACCTGTCACTCATTCACTTTGAGAAAGGGGACAGGGATGAGGGCTAGGGAGTACTACATTCATCAAAGACCTGAATTTTGCATTTCTTTCCTCCTGTCTAACTCATTTACTACATAAAAAGAGATTTTTAGCTTTTATTTGTGTTGGGAAGTCTTATTCTAATTTAAAGCGTATTTACTATTCTCCCTTGGGTCCCTTCACATATTTGAAGTTCCAAAAGTACTAGCTCCAAAGTCTTTTCTGCTCATTTGCATATTATATGTACAAATTTTTCTGTGTGCCAAACATTCCTTTCCTGAGGCAGTGCCTAGTTCATTGGTGAGGACTGGAATTCAGCTGGACTCCACCAGACAGTACTTTCTCATGCATGTTGTAGGCAGACACATGAAAAAACTGAGCCATGATGATTCGCCTCACAGCATCGGAGGTTCTAATCCATGGCCAGCTTTTTCCATTGTTCTGGGCCTGTGGTAAGGCAGAACATCAGTATATAGAAGAATACACACACACACATACACACACACACACACACACACACACACACACACACACACACACACATTAGAAGCCAGGAAGCAGGAGAGGACAGGAAGGGGCCAGAGGTAAAATATTCTTCCAAGAAACACACCATAACCCACTTCCTTGAGCAAGGGTCACATCCCAAAGTTCCCTCTACTTCTCAAAATAGAATCTGTGACTAAACTTCCAACATTGCATTTCATATTAATTTTGAGTATTTGAAATCTGTGATCACCTCTTTTTTGAGATAAATTAAAAAATACAACCTGAATTCTGGAGAGGAAAAAGATATAAATTAACCAATCCTCTGTATATATTAAGAAAACAATGTGCATACATGTGTTAAAATATATACAAATATAAATTTATTACATAGAATCCCAATAAAAATGTTGCCATGAACACAATAAATGTACTTCAGCACTTCTTTTTTATAAAATTAAGATCTTTATTATGAATAATTGTATATATTATATGTGAAAACCTTGTGAAGGTGTCCTCTTTTCCCTCCTCTCTGTCCCCTACCCACTGGGGTCCCTCTTCAGTTCCCATACTGGATCTGTCAATAGGTTAGGAGGTTATGAACTGCACCAGAGGTCGCCAGTTTTTTTTCCTCTCCCCTTTGTGTGTTGTCACTGAGGGGGGCAGTGTCTCTGGATATTCTCCCCCACCATGACTCTTACATTCTTTCCACCCCCTCTTCTGCTTAGTTCCCTGAGTCATGGTGGGTGAGTTTTAAATCTGCTTTATTGTTGAGATCTTAAGTATTTCTGGACTTCTGCCTTGAGTTGTGTTGGGTATCATTGGTGTCTGTCTCCATTGACCTTTCATGGGTTATCTGACTTGCTGTGATGATTGGTCTCTTATTTATCTCATCACTTTCTCATGGATATCATTTGTAACCCATGTGACAGGTCAGGGGTAGATCATCTCCTGCCAGGATATCAGCTATCATCCAATGTCTTGTTGATGGAGTTGGTTTGTCCCCGGCTCTCTCAATGCCTTCTGAAAAATACAAATAGAATTTCCCTGAGAGACAGATCAGTATAGATTAAATGGTACAGACATTGCTATTTTTGCTAGCTCCTAATGGGTGTAGCCTCTCTGTAGCTCTCTGGTAGTGGGAATTTCCCCTAGGAGCCCAGATCTTGGTCCCCATAGGATTTTGCCATGCATCCCAGTTTCACTTAAGGGTTCCTTGTCTTAGCCAATCAGTAAGCCAATGATTACCCTCCTTGGTTTAGCACCACTATTGCACAGATGAGTATTTCTTGATGGTCTGGTCTCTTCCATATAGCCATGTGTTCAGCATTCTTGCATCAACTGTCTATATTGTTTAAATAAAGTGATAATTCCTATATGGAAACATCAGGTAAGAGATTCTCTTTTCATATTCTCTTTTTTTGTTTTTTAAAATATTTTATTTATTCATTTTCAAACAGAGAGATACAGAAAGAGAGAGAGAGAGAGAGAGAGAGAGAGAGAGAGAGAGAGAGAGAGAGAGAGAGAGAGAGAGAGATCACACCACGGCCACCACCATGTGGTTCTGGCTTATGTGGGTCCTGGGGAATTGAACCAGGGGCCTTAGGCACTGGAGGCAAGTGCCTTAACTGCAGAGCCATCTCCCCAGCCCAAGATATTCTCTTATGTTTAATAATATTTATATTTCTCTTGTTAAATATGTCATCCATAATTGGTACATAAACATATATTTATATGTTTCTAAAATGTTTATATCTAATTTTTAAACTACATACACTATTCTAATCTGTTTTAAAAATATTTTAAATTGTGATGTTTTATATTCCTCCATCAAACCATATTTATAGAACACCTTACCTTGTCTTCCTGTGGTCTAAAGGTGTTTTGAATGGCAAATCTTAACGTCAATTATAATAAATAGCTTCTTAGCTAGTTAGTAATATTTAGTGATCCCATAGGGATTATATAGGAATCCAAATTTATTTCACCCTAAATATCAAACTAATTTTAAAATGTGTCAAATCCTAACATTTACCACACCCATTTTACTGATACATAATAAATAATCCATATAATGCATACATATCTAATTTTAAAGTTAATTATTTTCATAACCCCTACATGGAAAATTAACCACAAAATTTGAAAAGTGAGACTGTATCTTCAAACAATACAATTTATGATAAAAGTTTGCAAATAAACTTGCAAAACTTCCCATTTAACCTCAGTTCTCTGTTGCTATTCACAGTATAATAAAAATGAGAATTTATTCATGAATAAAGCTTGGAAAACTGAAGAAAATAGGAATCAGATGTGTGACAATGTCTCATATGTCCAATCATTTTCAGATGACTATCAGTTCAATTCTCTTGGTCTGAGGTAGGAAAACTGCACTCGTATTTTGACCTGGAAAAGAAGCTACCAGAGATTATAATACTGTTTTAGCTTCCAAGAAATTACAGCATGCTCTCCACTAAAGGGTCAGTTTTCTGAGAAGCTTAAAGAAAATGATTACACTTCTACATTTTATTTTCTTTTTAGGTATGTTTTTACTTTGAATTCATGGGTTTGTTTTTATTTTCTGTGGTGGTAGACATCAATTCATGGGTAAAGAATGAATTTGAAAAAAATTGTAAACAACCCAAGTAAATAAATTATTCTGTTGAATATTTAAATTAATTGCATATCATTATGTTTATTTGTGTTATAATTATTCAAATAGCAAGGATGCATACCAACAATTTATGATAATTTATTTCTAAACTTGATGTGACATTTGGCTGTTGAATCCTCGGATGATTTGATCACTGGCGTTGATTTCAGATTTCCATTTTACCTATGATAAGAAAACACAATATGTCAAGAGTATAATAGTTCCTGGAGAACACAAGATGCTTCACAGAGTGTCCTTAAAATGTTTCTTGTTATTCCTGTTCATTGTTATTAAAACTATAAGATTCATCTCAATGATTCACCTATATATACTCATCTATATATTTAGATAACATTTAGCATTCTTTTTATGGTTTACATGTTTACAAATTTTCAGTACTATAATGAATCTTATTATCTGAGTTTGGGTAGTAAATTCTTTTATTTCTTCAAAATTCTGTCTCTTCATGAGATATATTTTTGAAGTTTGCATTCAGATACATGGAGGTAAAAAAAATCAACACTAGAACATCAAGGTATTCAAGAGAATAAGGGAAATAAATAAATTCATAAATAAATATAAAGCAAAGTAAAATAAAAATCTAGAAATCCATGCTATGATTAAGTCTGTTCATGAATAGATATATGGGAAATATATTTTTGAACACATAAAAATGAAATCTGCTTCTTTAAGACTTTTCTCTCTAATTTTGCTAACACATTATTGTTCAATATATATGATCAGTTTACTGATCAAAAAATTTTGTTCATGACAGCATTTCCAACAGTGATGATGCCAGTAAACTTCTTTACTTTTTGCATCAGGGAAATGGGATTCAATGAGTAAAGTTATTTGCTGAGCTTGGGCAGCATTGACAGAGTGGCTTTGATAATGTGCTAGCGGAGTTCATCTTCATTAAGAGTCATGCAATACAAATTTGTCAGTGCACATACTCAGTAATTAAAATGCATATGAGTAAGAGAAGCAATGACTGGTATTGCTTTATTGACAAAATAAAAGTTTGACCAAATTTAAAATCCAAAATGGTATTTTAAAGGAAAAGAGGAACTTTTTTGTTGTCTCTTGATAGTCTATCTTGTCAGAAGTCAAAGTGTGTTGTCTTTACAAGTATAATATTATAGTAACTTTTTGTCAAAGTTCTGATGGAAACTTTCAAGTATCCACTCCAATTTAGTTCCATTCTATGTATCATTTGCATGTTCAGAGATCCTACAGATTTAAATTAATTGCATTAATTGTAGATTCAAGATGATGTACAACTTTTTCCTCATTCATTATGTCTTACCATAATATTTTCTTACCCCCTCCCTTTTTATTGAGAAGAAACTTTGTATACACAAGTCTTGTGTGGTATACCACTGTTTCCCTCCTCAATGCTCATTCCACTGAAGTCCCTCCTCAGTGTGATTGCTGGTATGCTCTCTGGGGGCTATATGTGCTGTGATAAGCAGTCAGTGTGTTTATGTGTGTGTGTGTGTGTGTGTGTGTGTGTGTGTGTGTGTGTGTGTGTGTGTGTGTTGGGGCAATGCCCGTGGATAGTCCCCCCAACCATGGCTCTTATATTCTTTCTCCCTCCTCTCCAACAAAGTTCCCTAACCCATAGTGGGTGGGTTTTCAGTCTGCTTTAGTGCGAAATTCTTTGCAACTTCTAGATTTCTACTTTGTAAATTTAAGAATAACCTTTCTTTCCTATTACAAAATTATTCTCTCCAAAAACTAAAGAACTCCATCCACTTCATGCAATTCTCACAAAAGCAAAAAAAAAAAATAAAAATAAATTAAAATACAAAACTTCCCATTTGAACAGGGAAAGAGATAGGCAGGATGAATACACAAAGGATTGTGAATTTAAGATTATCTACATTTAAAACCAAAATCTGAGCTGATGACCCATATTCAGAGGTTTAAATAGATGCATACTTAAATTTAACTTCAGTTGGGTTTCTATGGTCCAGTACCTTCTTGTAGGCTGTTCTGGAAATCCCTTACAATTTATTCTGTTTGTTTGTAGTGCTCATTTCAGTAAACCTTGATTACTTACTATTTTTCTTATTGAGGAACAGGCCCCACTTTGCCAGGAGGAATGCCATTCCGCTATATTATTTATAAGATACAAAAGAGGATTTATTATTAATGCCACATGGTGGATCATACCAAATTCTTAGGACTCAATCTTTATTAGATCTTGGTGAAGCTTTATGAAATAAAATCACCCTGTGTTTGTGTTATATTCTACAAAAGCCAACACTTTCACAGATTATATTTTAATAAACTAGAAATGTCCTTTTGCTCTGCAGCAATAATTTCTTCTCTCTGGAATGCATGCCCTTCAAATCAGTCAGTGGGATTTAGATCCATTGAAATAAATTAAGCATCAGACCATGATCACAATGCTCTATGGACCAGATTACAAAAATAAATCATCTTTTAGAAATCAAATGAATTAAGAATGAATTAATGATAACCCATGAGCAACCTAAACTGAAACATGAGTATTATAACATTGCTAGTAAGTTTCATCTGTTTATGTATTCCTTTTCAACTTGACCCATTTTCCTTCAACACATCAGGGAAATTCTGAACTTAATTTGGTATGGCTCATTCAACAGGTTGTAAGTACTTTCTTTATTTCAATTGCTTTTATAATAAAATTTGTTATAATTTATTTTGTCTTATATATCATTATTTGTAGCTTCAGAAGTAGCTCTAAACCTTAGTGGCTTTAAGTAACAGGTTATTAGCTACTGGCTTCTGTGGGTCAATGATTTCAATGCTGCACAGCAGGGAAATTAGCTCAGTGAATCTCAAGAGATTCAAGTGGGATGTCAGCTGCATTGCAGGTAGCTAATTGTTGCTTATATGCTTGTTGGCTTGATGCTGACGAAGTAGATTTCTCTGGATTCAGAGCTCTAAGTGGATACGTATCAGCACGCATATTAACACGACAGCATGTTTGCATAGAACATATGTCCCAATGAAGAATGCTTGGAAATGATATATAATCTCTTCAGCTACAAGGTATTTGTAGATGACAGTATAAATTATGTGAGGGAATATCCAAACCCATGGACCAGAAGGGACAAATATTACTGTGCTCTTGAAAATTTGCATTTGAGTTATATATTTATTTAAGACAACTGAGGTATGTAACTCTGTCTCTGTTTCCTAGCATATTCATGCAAGAATTTCTCTTTGATAGGTGCCTAGAACTGGGGTTGTTAGATACTCAATATTGGACTACTTCACTTTTAAAAATAATGGTTTCATATTTTCAAAATCAGTTCTATAATATACCATATTTTTGTAGAATTTATCAATTTGTCAATTTATATATTTTTCATTTTTGTTGCTTTCAATTCTTTATGGCAATCAAATGAGCATAAATGTGTACCTTATCCGTATTTCTCTGATTTTTAAAGGTGGGAAACAACTGTGATGTTTCTCACTATATCTATTTTGCTATTACTTATTTATTTGCAAGCAGAGAAAGAGAAAGAGTGGGTGTGCCAGGGCTTACAGCCACTGGAAAACAAACTCCACATGCATGTGCCATTTCATGCATCTGGATTTACTTGAGCACTAAGGAATCAAACTTAGTTCCTTAGGCTTTGGAGGCAAGTGCCTTAACCATGGATATGTCTCTGCAGCCCTGTTTTTTTTCTTTTTTTCAACATCAATATATGTCTATTTTCTATTTCCTATTAGATTAAATTTTACTTACATATTGTCTTATGATATATAGTGTCTATATATACATGAAATTTCATAAATAAGAAATTTTGTATGAATACCTCTGTTTCCCTCCTCTCTGCTATTAACTGGGATGAGACAGAATCTCAAGGCCATTTTATTTATTTATTTATGTTGGTGAGAAAATATTAATTAAATACATAGAAAATCCTTGCATGCATAATAAAGAACACTACTTAAAGCAGTGATGAATAATCAGATAAAAACGGAGTTGAAAGATAGGAACACATTCAGGAAAGAGATGCAAATGAAAGAATTTCAACCTCACCAGTTTTAGCCAATTTCAAACCATAATGAGACAGTACTAACATTGCAAGAATTAAAATACCTAAAAATGAATAGGTGTAAAATGTTTCCAAAAGTCATTGAACTGAGAGTAGATGTGTATGTTTCCTTACATATAAAATACACATAATTTATAAACGAGTTCACAAAAATATTTTATGATCACTACGACGTTCATCTTGCAAATGCTGTTTTAGTCATTAATATTTGAAAGGGCAATGATCACCCTTGCCATCTACGTCCATTCCAGCGGTCCTAAGTAGTATTAATATTAATGTATTATTAATATTTAGAAGTAGTAGTAACATCACAAATCATAAAAAGAGGTGATTTGGTTACATATTAAATATGTCATCATCATTTCTGTCTTGATATAATAAATGTGCTTTCTGTATCTGACATGAGAGAAATGTTACTCTTTCAGTTATGTTTGTGAACATTTCTAGAATGTACATCATCAATACAGAAATCTTGATATTGATGATAAATTTAAAACGCTGTCCCTGTCACAACTGACTTCACAAAGAAAAGCAATGTTAATTTTCAATCTTCACAGAATGAATAAGCTTGTCATCAAGAAAAAAAAAAGAATTAAGTCCAGTGCATATAACAGAAAATCCATTGTACTGTGACTTATATACAATTACATCTTTAAAAAGTATTTTTGTTCTTGCCTCCTAGAAAAAGAAGTGCATGGGTTGGGAAGTCAAGAAGTCATGAAATAACTCCAAGATGCCCAGAGATCCTAACTTTCTCGCCAAATTATTTTGTATTTCACAGATGGAGTGAAGTTATGTTCTGATGATCAGAAATGAATGCAATAGTTACCAACTTTCTAAGCCCAAAGATATCTAATAAAACTATGGACATTTCTTCCCGATAAAAAGTTTATTCATAAATTTTGCTGATAATTTTAATGTCATGAATACAATAAGAACAATTCATGTCTACGTATGACCCTTCATCATCTCTTGAAAAATCCTGTTCTAGGATTTCATTTCTACAGTGACAGTTGTTCAGGAGCAATTCTAAGCTTAAGAAAGTCCTAAGAAACCATATCATCTAATATGACTTATGAAGAATGTTCTTGTCTCTCCTAAAAAATGCTGAAGTAATATAAAACAATAAAATATTGTAAGATATGCTCAAGGAATATCTACATCCTCAAGTGAGATTCAAATAAAATTATGTCATATTCTCTTAATTTTTCTCATACCCATTTCTCACACCTGTATGTATACACATAGCAACATAATTTTTCAATATTTAAGATAAATTTAAAATGGTATAATTCACTTTAAATACTTTAGGTTTATTTCTTGTGCACATGGATGGACATGCATGTATTAATTTACCACATTTCATTTATTAAGAAAGTAAAGAAGAACTTCAGAATATATAACATGTAAGGACTGAAGGTTATATACAGACCTTGGTTGGACTTCCAAGCTAGTAAAAATATTTTAGAAATATTAAGGAGAAGAATTTTAATGATTTTTTAAAAAGCTGTGATAATTGTTAGCATTAGTCATTGAGAAGGAAAACTATTTTGTGCTGGTGCTGTGTAGAGAATAATGATATGTCTTTGTTATCCAATGTTTCTTTAAAAATGAAACATGGGTTCAATATTATCAGTTTATCATATCTTTAATTAGAACATTGTTATATATTATGGGGTCTGACAGAATATAGGCCATATTTCATATTTTACTATTTTGTTTCATGTCTAAATAATGAAAGTTTTAATGAAAATACCTAGATTCTTTTGGTTAGATTATTTCTGACAAATATTAATATGTAAAGTGTTGCATATCCCAGATTTGGCTAAATTAAAGCCACAATAAAGCAATCTGATAACTGCATTCAGTGTGGAAATTTGCCAATCAGGGGTCTCCTGGCTTCCTCCTTAGACTTAATCCAAACTGGACCCAAATGGGTTGTCTTTGAAGCTGTCAATGGTCACATGTGGGTGTCACTGAGTGAAGGGAAAGTGTATTTTATTCTACTCTGTTTCCTCCAGGGTCATTAAAATTGATTATTGGAAATATTTGGTGGTGAATCTGTGTTTTCTCTCCAGTATGACATTTCTGTCATTATTTTTGCTAAAAATAAAAATGTAGTTTTTTTTTTACATTTTAGACATTTGATTTGGAATATAAAATAAAATATAAAATGGGAATAAACCCACATGTGCAAATTATGAAAAAGAAGAATTCAGTGTTCACTTTATTCTCCTTTCCCGTCATTAATGACTTTCCCTTTTGCTGTAGTCATCCCATAATGATATCTGTTTGCATGTGGTAAAGAATCACTATTGCTGTAGAAAACAGAGTTCAGAAAAGACTGTGTTCAAGAACCCACACTCCTTATTCTTCTCCTACCTTCTCATATTTATGCTTTCTAGATGTTTAAATTATATATGTTACTTCTGGTACACCTGTATTTTCCATTTATATGTATGTTCAATAATATTCAATCTCCAATTTTAGTAGCAAAATTGTATGTATCACACATTTTATAGTACTCCAATTTTTTTCAAAAATAAATTTAAACTTTCACTTGAAAACTTGCACATAATTAAAATTGTTTATGCAATATGACTCATTGTTTTCACTGCTACATATTACATCCACTCACACCACCCCCTCCAAAACACATATTAACAAACACACACAGATCTGTTACGTAGCATATGGTCAGGGATTGTTAGAAAATATTCAATAGTTTAATACTCCAATATGAGAACTAGTAGAACATTTTTTTCTCTGAATGAATGGAGCCAGAAATTTTCTAATCTCAACATTACTATTTAGAAGAAGCTCACTTTCTAGATCGTTTTTTTTTCCCTATAGTCTAAACCCTCCCTTGCTACTCAAAGTGAGATCTGGGGGAAAAACAACCAAAATTGGCATTTATTCAAATCTCTATATAACATATGTACCATATTTGAAAAGCACAGGACCTTTCCAAAGTTGTAACACCCATTATTTCTCACTTCTGTGCATGTGTTTACCAAGTTTGGGCCAATAGTAATTAAGAAGACTTGTTCACATGTGTGACTATTTTGCTAAAAGTGTTTTTGACTCAGGTAGTGCTTGAATCACACTCACTACAATGATCATTTCTTAGATTGTTGGAATGAGACCTTCAAAGAATCCTACCATGTAACCAATACCTATATGTTGTTAATTAAATGGGTGTTTAATAGGTAATCAGTTGGTTAAAGAAAAACCGCAGGATAATAAGAGATTAAGGAAACTTTTGAAAGTACACTAACAATTCATGTTGGCTTACATAGATTGCTTTTTTATTAATGAGGGTGATTGGTTTAATTAATAACATTTCAAACATGTGAGTTTTTTAATGCTTTCAAGCAATATCATATCCAGAGTAGGTTAAAATAGAGATGTTTGAGGTCCCATAAGACTAGGGGACAAAGCTAGATTATGAAAATTCACATACCCTTTTACAATTTACATCAAACATGATGTATGCTTATAAATACATACTAATTCATTACAAGAAGGAGGATCCCTAAGTACCATATAATTTAATTTTACCACCTCTGAACTTATTATCTTGCTGGGGACACAGAAATGAAAAATATTCAATAGTAAATGAAGGAAGTATGAATTGAGTTCCAAATGACTATAGCATATAATATTCAGGCTTTTGAGAAAAATAAAACCAATAGGATTTGTATATAAAGAGATTCTTTTAATAAATTGAAGCTCCAGGTCTAGTGGCAAAGTCCTGAAACCTTGTCACTTACAAAACTGAGACAAGAATATCTGTAGCCCCAAACTTGTGTGGGTGTCTGTGAATTTAATGACATCTTAGTTAATTTAGTGAGTTCCTCTTTCAGGAAAAAAAAAAAAAAAACTTCTATAGAGATTATAGAGATTATGGCAGAACACTAGCCTATCATGTGAAAAGCTCTTATACAAAAAAAGACAAAACAAACCAATCAAAGATATTATGTAGATAGACAAGTAGGCTAGACATATAAGGCAGAGGAAATATTTCAGTTCAAATCTAAAGGAATTTAGGTTGTAGCATTCTCTTTTCCCTTCTGTTTAGGGAAATCAGTTTTCTTCAGATTTTTCAAATGATTTCATGAGGTCTACCTATATAATACAGAGCACTTCAATGAAAGATCACTGATTATAATTCTAATCCTACCTGCTATGGTGACATAGACATGGAATCTCATCACTCCAGAGGTACATAGTCAGGAGCACTAAAACTCCAAGCCAATCTGGAATATTGAGATCCTATGGAATCAATCAATCAAATAGTAATCTCATCTAAAAACATCCCAGCAGAAAACATCAAGAATAATATCTGTCCATTTATCTGGGCCACAGTGCCCAGCCAAATTGACCTATTCACCTGTTTACCATCAGGTGAAGTATAGAAGAAACTGTTCCCTAATCTGACCAGGTTATATATGGCTTCATGAAGCCTGTGTCAATTCAACTTCACCACAATAATGATAACAGTTGGAGAATATATAATGAATAGAAGCAGTCTGAAATGATATAATTGATACAGTTTTCAAAAAAACATTAAACCTTACTTACAAAAGCAAAGCAAGATAAGGAATTGTATGATGGTAGTTTTTGGGTTGATTACAAGTTCCTACAAGCACACATTAGAGAATATCCTAGAGCAACATTAAAGCTTGGTTAGAAGGCTATGAGAAATTGTATGGAGAGTTGATTACTTGCAGTTGCTTGAAGGAAGAGTAATTTTGCTTAGAATCTAAAGCCTTGTTCTGCTTGTTCTTGATGGGTAAGAACCTGAAGTAAAAAGAATAGTAAGAGAGACTAACAGGCCATAGCAATAGGTCAGGCAAATAAAATATGTGTCTGAACCAGAATGATACTGAGAGCATTGGAATAAAGCAGGAGATAACAATAGATTATGTCCTGCCCTCTTTGAGACAGGATATTGCTATGCAACACAGGCTGGCCTAGAACTTGTAATTCCCCGGCCTCAGCATTGCATGTGATGGATTGTAGACTTGCCCCACCACACTTGGCCCTAAATTATAATGGGCTGGGATAAATACTGGGGAAGTAAAAGAATGGCAGGACCATGCCTCTGAGATTGGAAAGCAGAAGTTTTTGGCAGTTCTTTCTTTCACTTGGTGCACAATAGTACACAGTAAAAATAAATAAAAGAAACTTGTATAAAACATTGCTAAAGCTGGTTGAACCAGTTCCCTATGCTACCCTGTAAAACATGTTTGTGACAATTGATGCAAAAATATTTCTGTCAACATATAAATTAAATATCATGATTTATGAGGGTCAAGATATGTTAACCATAAAATAATTATTTAATGACTTCATTAGGGTGATTACCTTTCAGATGAAAATTTCAACTGATACTATCATTATTTTTTTTTATTGTCCATAATGAGTTACAACATTTATTTAGTGGGCAAACAATGAGTTGTTATCCCCAATTCCCCATTTTTGAAATGCATATTGAATCCTAGTTTTCTGCAAACAGATCTTCTCATCTTACTTCCCTTCCTGCCTCTATTCTACCTTTTAGAGGAATTGAGACAACTACTTTGCAATGTTTCCCTCCACCTTTGTGTTAAGGTCTCTGCTGAGTTCAGCTAACAAATGCTATGCAGCCTAGACGTAGGTCTGTTTGATTCCCATCACTCTTCTCCCTTTGCTACTGGGCTGGAAGAAGCCATCACAGCCTTTTAATACAGAAAAATGTTAGAAGTAATTTGGGTTTTTATTCGTGTGTCTATTCTAAATATTTCTTGTGTAACAAAGACAGTGCAAGCCTCATTCTAAGAATAGACAGTAAGTCCCCTAATGGAAGGAAGTAGTGGCCTAAAGAATTTAAAATGTTGATCATATTGAGCTTAGCTTTCCCCTATTTGGATATATAATGTGATCATTAATCTTCATGGAACATCCAAGAACAGGAACAAAAGGATTTTTGTTTCCCTGTTTGATTTTCAAAAAGCTGAGCATATAAAACAAATACAATTCAATATATTGTCTGAAAAATTATACTGTCAAGTCTATCAGAATTTAGGCACCAGAGAGTATTTAAGACTAATTGAAAAGCCCATAATGATCCTTAAAGTATTAGAGGTTATAGAGTGTTGTTTCTTAGTAAAAATGGAATAAAACATTTCTACAAATATTCGTTTCCAAAAATTTTTTAGCAGCCTACTGTAGTTTCTCATGTCAACTCTCACTGATATAATATCTAAAATGTCAAAATATTACAAATTCTCTCAATGGTATATTGATTCAAGTTGTAATATGTTGAATCACATTGTCTTTGATTTTTGTAACAGATAATTGTGTAAATGATTTATCATAAAAGGACCTTTGGTTTGAGGCACTGGATATCTTTCCTCAGAAGTAGAAGGGGAGGCTTGTTTTTTCCACATGAATTTAAATTCACCCAGTTGTCAGGAATTTATCAGGCTGGATTTCCAAATATTTAGC
>PVHP010003747.1:0-74851 GCA_004024765.1 Zapus hudsonius
AATTATAAAGCAGCAAGAATTTGGAGGAACGCCTGTAATCCCAACACTCAGGAAGACAGGAGTATTTTGAGTTCCCAGGGTCAGCCTGGGCTACAGAATGAGATTCTTTCTCAAAATTCAATGGATGGAGGTAGAGCTCAGTGGCGAAGTACTTGCCTCACATACACAAGGCCCTGGAGTTTATCGTCAGCACTGAAAAGAAAAACAAAACAAGAGGAAAAGAAAGCAAGGGAGGAAGGAAGGAAGGAAGGAAGGAAGGAAGGAAGGAAGGAAGGAAGGAAGGAAGGAAGGAAGGAAGGAAGGAAGGAAGGAAGGAAGTCAAGAAAGAAAAAGAAACAGGCAGAGTAAAGATTGGAGGGAGGGAGAGAGAGGCAAGTATGCCCATTACCTTGATTTGATCAGTACACATTTGCATCTTTCACATTGAAATACCACACAATATCCTGCAACTATCTATAATTATTACATGAATGAAAACCAGAAAGTAGGGACTGGGAGACGGCTCAGTGGCTTAAGGCACTTGTTTGCAAAGCCCACTGGCTCAGGTCTAATTCCTCAGCACCCAGGTAAAGCCAGTCACAAAGCAGCCCATGTGTCTGTGATCCCTCAGCCCCTAGAACAAGGGGAGGAGGTGCCAGGAGAACCCAAAGCTCTATGTCCAAATTCATCTGTCTCAAAGAAGATGGAGCCCAGGCGACTCCCCTGACACCCACGTGTGCCCCCCCCAAATTCAATATATTAAATATACACGTATCCAGGAACTTCTAGACTTTCTGTCCTCTCAGCCACTGCCATGTGAGGAAGTGTGTGTTCTGCTCCTGTTTTGCTCCTAGACCTAGTTGGCACCCATGTATTGGCATTTACCTTCCTTCCAGATCTTGGTGCCAGTTCAAGCTAGCCTAAGCAGACTCTGAGATAGCTATCTAGATGTTTCCATGCTCTGCCCAAATCAAATAGAGCAATTGTAAAATTCCAGGCACATTTCAAGTCTCTTTCTCTTTACTTCTCTGATTATTTTCCCAGCTGTGCTAAACAGGCCCGTCATTGGCTGCAAGCCAGGTACTTAAGTAACTAAGAGAAATGGATTTAGCCAAAGAGCCAAGGTCAAAGAAAGGGAATTCCCAGGCCTTAGGCATCTTCCCAGAGTTACAGAGAAATGCCTCCATGACTAGCTGATGGCTACTCTGTTACGCAAATTAAGACAACTGTTCCTGTAGCCTTTCCCTTCTCCTTGCTGGGATAAAATACCCTACCAGAGGCAGCTTGTGGAAAGAAAGGGTTTATCACTGGCTTACAGTTTCTAGGGGGAGATTTCATGATGTGGCGGAAGGGGTTAGAGGGGAGGGAGAGCATAGCAGGAGCAGACAGCCAGGCAGCCTATCTTCACATCAGCAGATAGAAGGTAGCAAGAGCAAGCTCACTGTGGTAAGCAGAGTTGGCTATTACACCTCAGTGGCACACTTCCCCCAGCAAGACACCACTCCACAGAGGCTCCAAAACCTTCCTAAACAGTTCAGCTAAACATGGGAAGCTATGAAGGACATTTTATATTTAAACCACCACAGCTCCCATCCAGGCAGGTAGAGATTCAAGGATTCATAGCTTAGGAGTTGTTTGGTTCTGTGGGACTTCGAGAGGGTAGATGCTGTTCCACAGGAAATACTGGAACCAGGACTGAACTTCATCTCTCTCATCTCTCAGAAAAGTGCCCTCTTTAGGGTACAACCAAGTTAGTGGTGTTCAGTGGCCTTGTTGCGGGAAGCAGCTACTGTGATTCACATAGGAGACGTGTGTGTGTGTGTGTGTGTGTGTGTGTGTGTACTTCCAGAAAGCATTAACAAAGAAGGAAGATACACTCTGGATAGAGGCTACACCTTCTACCTACAGTGCAGATATAATAATGAAATCCAGGGAAAAAGTTTTGTGCATGTGTGTGTGTATCTGCCTTTTAAATTTTTTCATTCATTTATTTGCAAGTAGAGAGAGAGAGAGAAAGGAGAAGGAGAAAGAGAAAGAGGAAGAGAGAGAGGAAGAGGAAGAGAGAGAGAGAGAGAGAGAGAGAGAGAGAGAGAGAGAGAGAGAATTGGTACACTACAGTCCTTGCCATTGCAAATAAACTCCAGACACATGCAAAGCTTTGTGCATCTGGCTTTATGTGGGTACTAGGGAATCGAACCCAAGTTAGCCAACTTTGCAAGAAAGCCCCTTTAACCACCGAGCAATCTTCCCAGCCCAACCTGCCTGTTTTCGTCCTAAATAAATGTGTCTATCATTGTTGCTGTGAGTCTCTGCTGACATCAGACTCCAGAATCTTTGGCCTTCCAATGTGGATTCAATACCATCAACTCTCTGGAAAGCTGGGGAATAAATACAGGCATCATGCTTGCAAGGTAAACACTTTACCTACTGAACTATCCTCCCATACCTGCTGAACAAGTGAACAATGCTTTATAGAAGACACTTAAATAGCCCAAACTTTCTCGACTTTCAGCATCAGACTTTCAGGATCTGCTGTGGACAGAGAAGCTATGAGGTTCTCAGATTCTCTAGTGGGCAGACAGATATTGGGGAACTATCTGGACCCTACAATGTAAGCCTATCTGCTAAATCCTATATAAATATATGTCTTACAGGTAGGCAGATATTACAGGTCATTGAAGGATGGACACCTCCACTTCCTGTTTCCCTGATAACATTAGGAAGGGAAGAACCACTTCCTCTGCCCAGAGGAACAAATCCTTTGATCTTTGATGGAGCCTGTCAAGCACTCTCCTGAACAAGAGACCACCCTTCTCCTACAGTCATGCTAAAAAGGTATGTGTGTGGGGGAGAAATATCTATCCTCTTAGTGAGATAACTTACTATACCCCTGTAAGAGTTCCAGAGTTCTCTACCTATCCCTCCTTTCTTCCCTATCACCTGCTATACTAGGTCTGGGACCTTCTTCATTTGGGACTCAAACCCCTGTTGCAGATAGTTCCACATTTCTGGGACAGTCAACCAGGCAAAGCTTGTGGGAGGAAGGGATTTATTTCAGGCTTACAGAGTCCAGGGGAGCACTATGAACGGCAGAAGAATCTGGCTCACTTTTGTAGATCCAAGCAGAGAGGCATCAATAGAACAGGAGCTCACTCTGCTCTTAACACACCTCCTAGGACTGGACTGAAGATCCGCTCCTGAACACACTTTAGGGTTGGACCCCAGGATCCACCCCAAGTGACACATCCCCTGGATCTGCCTGCTAGGGGCTGAAGGTGTAAGCTCAATTTTAATAAAGCACCTGCGTCTACGTGGGCAGACATTCAAACTATCACATTCAAACTACTACAAACCCAAAACACCCCCTACTCCTCACATTCAGTGCAGCTGCTCACAGACTGTGTGAAGCATGCTGGTTCTTCTGAGCTCTAACTTAAAAAGCATAACATTTCCATTTTATCCTTCTGTTTTTCCTTCTTCTTTGGATACTGGCCAAAATCATAAGCATGTTTGCCCTGATATTTTGGGTCATATAGATTCTCTCTGCCAGGTTTGGGGTTAACAAGAAAGGACCAAAACAGACAGTTTCTTGGCTTTAAAGTTTTATTGAACTCCAAGAGCGACTGGTGAGATCCAGGGAGAGGAAGTTGAGGAATGCCAGGAAAGCCTGGCATAATCCAAGGAAAAAGAATGGGAACGATTGGAAGCCTAACAAGGGGAGGAAATAGATTTTTAAAGCTTTTAGGATGGGTTAGGGATGTGAGAGAACTTCTCCACTAGGGAAATGGCTTGAGCACATGTGACTCAAACCTAGGTGATTGGGAGTGGGATGGTATTCCTTTTCTGGGTCTGGCCAACTATTAGGCTTCTCTGGAGTGCCGGCAGAAACTCCCACAGAGAAGTGAGGTTTGGATTATCACATCCTCACCCAGGACCACAGGTGGCAGCTGGAAAAGAGTCCATTGGATAGTATAAGGCTTACTCAATTTTCTTAACAGTGGATAAGAATTGGGCACACCTGTAGAGAGGGGGAAGGACAGGAGAGCACCTTTCTTCAAATCTAACACTCCTCAGTTAAGTGCCAAGTGCAATGAGGATCATAGTATGAACCACACTGGCTGGTGAGAGGGTTAACTGAGTCAGAAGGTATAAAGCACTTGGAGTCATACCTGATCCTTATAATACTTAGCACTTTTTATATGCTAAATACTAACTACAATCATTCACTCCAACCAATGGACAATGTTTTTCCCCCCAGTTGTTTAAATGTGTGTGTGTGTGTGTGTGTGTGTGTGTGTGTGTGTGTGTGTGCAGGCTAGAGGAGGCATCCTTCCTTAGGAATATTTTCCAACTCTTTTTCTTTGGAGACAGGGTTTCTCACTGAACCTGGAGCTCATCTATTAGGCTAGATTTTCTGGCCAGGGAGTGCATGTGCCACCACACCCAGCATCTTATAACAGGCACAGTTCAACAGGTCCTACTATGAACCCTCAATATTTCTCAAAAGTTGAAAATTGTTCAAAGGTTTCTAGAAGTCACAAACTAAATGGTAAGTGTGGGGTGCAAGGCTATTAGTTTAGATTCAAAAAAAGATGACCCTGAGACAGTTTCTTGGGGAAGGAGAGTGACAGGTTTCACAACAAGAAAAAGGAGCTCTGAACCACATAGGAGAAGAAAAGAGTGATTTTAAGTCAGGGAGCAGAAAGGGAGACACCCTACACTGAATGGGTTTCTGGGATAAGAGTGGAAAGGTTGACTGGACCTCTCTTGAACTCTTTTGGGGAAGAGAGACTTTGAATTTCATCTTTATCTGGAGTCAACAGGTGGTGGCTGGGAGGAATTTGTGTTTTCTCTCAGCTCAGGCCCAGAAAGACTTAGTCAATTACTGTAATAGACTCCAGACCTAGTCTGGGCATACAGGAGAGCGGAGGAACAACCCTCCTTACAATCTCAATTACTATAAAGGAGGGAGTCCCTGCCTAGTTAGAGCATATCCTGGAGGGAAGGGGTATTGTAGCAAAATGAGCATGAGCTCACCGCCCCCTCCCCCATATTCACTGTTCCATCCTACTGATGTTTGTCTGTCAGATGGTCAATCTTATTGCATGAGGTGGGAGACTGTCAGGGCTCTGAAGTTCTGTGAGATAAGCAAGTTAGGAGAGACAGGCTGGAGAATACCTGGGGAGAGTATCTAAATTTCCTGAAACCTATTGAAATGTGTGAGTTACTAGGTGCTTGCAATTTACATGCCTAAATGTCACGTACACATGTACACATGTCTGTATACTACTATAAAAAGCTCTTTGTAACTGGGGTTTGGGGCCAATGCTTCATTTATGCTTGGACCCCCAGGCCCTGGTGAAAATTTAAACTCCCTTCTCCTCTTGCTGCAAAGGCTTTGTCTATTACCGGATATTTCTACAACAGGGGGAGGAAGGCAGACGGGAGAAGAGAGTTCTGGACTCTTTGCCTTAGTTTTGGGAGGGAGCCAGGCATATATAGCATAGTATTACAGATACATAAGTGGGATGATAGCCCACAAACTCTGGAAACTATATTTATGTACATATTGAAGGTACATAAATGGATGACATTTCACACACTGCAGAAAAAATGTCTTTAATTTTTTTCCTTATCATCAGAATGACAATAAATACACAAGATGACACCAGGAACATGTTACTGGCTAGGTTTTTGAGCACAGTTCTGCTCTTGTCACCATTTAGTGATGTCTCTTGTCATTCTTCCCTTCACTCTCCCTGTCGCCCTCCCAAATCATCAGAGGAAAAGTAGAGAGAAAAGATCATTCTATCTGGATCTGATTTCCAGGGACAGCCAATGCAAATACTGGTCTATATTACCAGCCTTGAGCAAGGTAGTACTGTCTCCTCTGGGCTTCAGTTGTGTGGCCTATGTGATGAAAATGGGAACTTTCTAACTGTCCTAGCAGGAGGGAAGGTATTCGAAAGAGAGACACTTTGACTTTCAGACTATTGAAACAACGAAGTCCAAAGAATTGGAATTTCTTCAGAAATTTCATGATGGAAAAAGGAAAAGGCTGAAGCCCTGATGCCATCAAGAGGGGGAACTTGTCTCCGGGAAGAGACTTCACTTGTCAGATCACCTTGCTTGCGGGAAAGACCAGAGCAGAGACAATGATGGGTCAACGGTGCGTGGTGCCAGGCCTTGAGCAGAACTGCTTGGTATGCAGAGCACTTGTTCTTTATTTCAGAATAAACCTCATGTCAAGACCCTGAAGATAGACTTGGTAGGAATCACTGTGTTATCAGTTTGACAGCAATGGAGCCTCTCAAACCAGGGGCTCCGAATTCCTGTGATGTTCAAAGAATTGGCAAGTGCAGACATAGTTGAAGGGGAGGTTAAGCAAAGGTTTGTCAGAAAATAGAGTGAAAAGATAAAGGCAGCCTTTTTTTTCTGATAGGAGGTTTGCTAGGGACTGGTCCATAACAGCTTGGATGTCATCTTTCCTCCTCTGGCAAAACTAGAACCTGTGTCTGAGTCAGTGTAGAACCTTGTTAAAAGGGCACGGAGGATATGGGGTTAAGGGAAGTTGAGACAGGCTGAAGCCCCAGGTAGTCTCTGCACTGAGATCCTGTAGGAGCTTTGCCACCCTCCACCCTTAATCCTAAACCTCAGGGTTCCCTAAGCAAGCCACAGTGAATCCTGCCTTCTTACCCCAGCAGGGCTGACAATAGGTGACAGTTCCAGGTGACAAATTTCTCTGCAACCATCACCATCCAATCCATGTCTAGAATCATGTACTTCCTGCCACTCAGGGCTGAGCAAGCCCCTCAACTTATGCAAATTAGGCATTCACAGGTTGCTAACTCCTACCTATCCACGTGTGAGGTGCCCACTTACCACCCTGCCCTAATCAATCCCCTTGCTCTCCCCTGCCCCGAATTCTAATTAGGCTTCTAATGGCTTCTCTTCTCTATAAATATGATCCTTCCACATACAATAAATGATATCTGCACGTCCCACCCATGGCGGCTGTGTCCTGAGAGTTTTTCTCTCGAATCTTGTGCCCTTGGATAAGCAGGGAACCGCCCTGTTCCCTCCCTTGCTTGGCCACAGACCAAACGCATCAGCCAGGGTGACTGGCAGCTGCCTGCCTCTGGGACCAGCGTCTGTGGAGGGGAACAAAGAAAAGACCAAGAGGGCTGCAAGCAACAGCATCCTAACCACACCCCAGCAATAGCTTCCTCCTGCTTCTCCTCAGCTTTACTCAACTAAGCACACCCATGACCTTACTCCTCCAAGTCAGACTCTTGAGCCCACCAACCAATCAGGTGTCTCACTCACACACCCAAATGTGATGAGGAGGCTCATTCTAATTGGATGTTTGATTCATATAAAAGGGTCTGAGTCACATGTATGAGCCCTCTTGGCTCCCTTACCCCAGCTTCTCTCCTCCATGTGAGGGAGGTTTTCTTGGTGTCCCCTATCCCTAGGAAGGAGAAGAACAGCTCTTGGCTTGGAATTTCCTTCTTGCCTTCCCTTTTAATCCTAACTCTCCCTAAAGTAAATGTCATAATTGAAAGTTTACCTTCCTCTGGGTCCACATTTTCAATTCTTTAATAACTGTGGACAGGAATCCAAAGTTGGTTTTCATGGGTCTGAGGGTCTTCTGCATCTAACCCCTCCCAGGCGCCCCCATGTCAAAAGTAAGGCTTCCCAAGGCTCAGGGTCTATTGAGGAAAAGGCGGCAGAAAGATTGTAAGAGCCAAAGGAAAGGGAGGACTGCTTACAATGCAAACTTCCAGACAAAAAAATGGCCTTGATATTCATGACTTCACAGTACCTGATAATAATTACATATAATGGGAGGAAAAGATGATGACATTGAAACAAAACAGAGACTAGTTCAGAGGGGGAAGAAATATGGGGGAGGGTGGGAAGAGAATCATAATGCTTTATGGTCTATGATTACGGAAGCTATCAATAAAATGTTAAATGAATAAATAATTTGAAAAAATTTAAGTAAGGTAGAAAATCTCCCAAGCTGGGAGGGATAGCCCAAGCAAATAGCCTACGTGGTAACTTGGATTTGAGTTTTCTTATAACCTTGAGGATGGAAATTGGGCATTGGGTTGAAATAAACTTTACTGGTTAAGTTTAAATTTATATGGAGTACCTTGATTACCTGGTGGGTTAGGGAGGAGCGTGAAGACTTAAAAAGAGCTTGGTGTTAGGAAAAAGAAGCCTGTGAAAATTTTCTAGAGGGAAAGAAAGTAGTAAGAAGTAAAACACAGGGCTGCCCCTGATAGCCATCCTGTATATGTGTATGTAAATATATATATATATATACATGATATACATATATACATATATATATGATATATACATATGTGTTTTATATATATATGATATATACACACATATATGTGTGTATGTATAAACACATATATATAAACAGTATGTATATATATGTACATGCATATATATACATACATGTATATAAATATACATATATATTAGAGAGAGAGAGAGAGAATGGGCATGTTAGGGCCTCTTGCAGCTGCTAATGAACTCCAGGTACACATACCACTTTGTGGCCTGGCTTTATGCAGGTACTGGGGAATTGAACCCACACTGACCCACTTTGTAAGCAAGCCATCTCCTCAGCCCCCTGATTGCCATCTTGATGAATCAGGATTAGAGCAATCTGACATCTATGGTCTTTGGGGTCTGTGTTTTCCTAACTACCTACAAAGGAAGCTTATCTTGCTCTTCATCTCTGCCAACTCATTCTCTTTATTTGTTCATCTCCCCAGTGTGGCCACATGGAATGAATCTCCTTTCTCTGCCTTTCACAGTTATTACTTGTGCCTTTCATTGGTGTGTTGAGAATGGGTGGCTGCTTCTGGCTTCTTCGAGCTGCAACGATTGAGACTCTGACCCTGACAACTCTGGTAACATTGTGAGCATCATCCAGGAAAGGGGTTCCCAGGATTTAAGTGAGGTTATGCATACATATCTGAGTGTGTGGAATTGCATCCAGTAAACAATCATTTTTTCCAAACCAGTGTGCTCCTTAGGAGTTTGTGAAGGCTAGATTGTATTGCCAACTTGGTCCGATTAGGAGTCAAGTAAGGGATATGCTTCTGGGGTGAGACTGTGAAGGTGTTTCAAGGAAGAACTGATGGAGGGAGGGAGACCTTACACCAGAGTTGATGGCCCTTCCAGTGGTGGGCTCTATATAAAGAAAGTCCAAGAGAACACAGGGCCTTTTGCCTAGCTGCCCATGTTACTTGCTGGTGAGTGCATCTACCCTACTGCCACTAACCTTTGTGTATATCAGAACCCAGCCTCTTCAACCTTCCACCATGGACTGAAGACCAGAGGCTCTCCAGGAACCCTCCAGACCATAAGTGACAGACTGGGACTGCTGAGGCATTCGGGATTGTGGACTGAGCAGATACCCAGTTTTCAGGTGCTCCAGCCTGCAGACAGTCATTGTTGGACTCCACAGCCCATATGCTCTAAGCTGATGTAGCAAATCCACTTTAAAATCCATATTTGGTGTCTGTGTTCCTTTCCTCTAGAGAACACTGACTAATACAGAGTTTGATCAAAATCAGTTCCATTTCCCCAGACCTAAAGCTCAGAAATAACAGCCTGTGTATAAATCTTTCCTGACAGGTGTGTTGTGCGTGTGTCCCTGGTTTCACTCTTCTGTCCTGTGCTTACCACCCTGTGCTTTTTGCTGATGACAAATCAATGTCGCATTTTTCTTAAACAGCCTACACTTGGTATTTTACTACCGACCATGAGGGCCCCCGCCTTTTAATTACTCCTGCTGAGCCCAGCACTATATATAACGCTAATGTTTCTGGAACTGCCAGCAATTAAAGCCCAAAATAAATAACACATTACAAGCTGTAAACCCGGCTAGGGTCGGGTTATGCTGAGGATAGATAGGAGGCTTTTTGTTTTAAATTGCTCAAGTTTCTCCAAGCCCTGCTGTATATAAACACCTGACACACAGATGCTCACCAGGGTATGGGGAGCAGAGGGCCTTGACTGATTCCTCTTTCTGTTCTCTTCCTTGCTCACAGAGCCCCAGGGAGCTGGCTGACAATTCTTTCTTCAGCTTCAGTGTTTCTCTTTGCAAAAGGCAGGTGCTGTGGTTTGAATATGAAATGTCTCCCAAAGGCTCATGTGTCTGAACACCTGGTCACCAGTTGGTGGCACTGTTTGGGGAGGTTGTGGCACCTTTAGGAGGTGGAGCCTTGCTGGAGGAAGTGGGTCACTGAGGGTGAGCCTTGAGTTTATATAAAATGGTCCTTTCACTCTCTATTTCCTGTCTGCACTGTAACCAGCTGACCTCCTGTTTCTACTGCCATGACACGATGTATCCACTAGAACTTTAAACTTTTCCTCAAGTTGCTTCTTCTCAGGTATTTGATCACAGTAACAAGTAAAGTAACAACACAGTAGAGGTTGCAGAGCAAAGATGACTAGGTTCTGGAGAAACAGCTCCATTGTTGCCTAAGTGCATGCCAATAATCTCACTAATTTGGAGGCTCCGTGATTTAAGATGCTTACTTATGAAGCCTGCCAGCCTGGGTTCAATTTCCCAGCACCCACATAAAGCCACAGTCCCAAAGCGGCACAGACATCTGGAGTTTGTTTGTAGTGGCAAGAGTCCCTGGTCCTCTCATTCTCATTCTCTCTCTCTCCCTTTGCAAATATATATATATATATTAACAAGTGGGTGCACCCGAGGCTTTCTTCTGGCCTCTGCATGTGTGTGCAAGTACACATAAACACTTATACACCAAAAAGATAAAAATCTAATTGTGAAAATTCTCTTTGGAACATCATGTGGTCTTCAGCTTCTTCTAAAGGAAGCTGTCATGTCACACCCATGTCAGAGGGTTGGCTGGGCTCGTGACCATTTCAAAGCCAGTAGGCACCAATTGCAGTCAAAGCAGCAAGCATCCCAAGTGTCCCCAGCTCCTCTGTCTCACCATGTCCTCAGACAGCAAACACACATGAGGTTAAAGTTCCAGAGGCCCCGAGCCACTGTGAATGCATTTGTGACAGATTGTTCTTGGACAGATGCCACCAACAGGGCTGGAGACATGGCTCAGTCAGTAAAGTACTTGCCTAACAAGGATGAGGACCCGAGTTTGGTTCTCAGAAACCACACCAAAGAAAGCCAGGAGTGGTGGTTCATGCTTATAATCCCAGCGTTAGGGGAGACAGGTAGATTCCTCAGGCTTCATAGTCAGCCAGTACTTGGTGAGTCCTGGACCTGTAAATACCCTCTCTCTCACAAAGAAAACAGTGGAGAGTGCCTGGGTTGAATGACACTCATGGTTATCTGACACGCCCACTTTTACATATCTCCCTGTTGTAGTTACCTTCCTGTTATTGAGATAGAACACTAAGCAAAAGCAGCTGATGGGAGGAAACTATTTCTTTTGCCCTAAAGTCTTGCTTCACGATGGCAGCGGAAAGCATGGCATGAGCAGAGGCTCGACATTACTGCCTTGTCACTGCAGGTGGAAAATAGCATCAAGAGAGTGAGCTGAGGTTATACCAATCCTAACCCTGCCCCCAACAAGGCTCCACCCTCCCATTTGATGCCAGCTAGAATCAAGTATTCAAACACATGAGTTTATGGAGGACTTCAGATTCCAACCATCACTCCCCCATACACACACACACACATGTACCTACACACACATATGTATATACATTTTTTTAAAAAGAGGAGGTAGGGATGTGGCTCAATAGATAAGACCATTTGCTGTGTAAGCATGAGGACCTGTGTTCCATCCCTAGTACCCATGGTGGGGAAGAGGAGGGTCACCGGGGCTTGCTGATCAGCCAGTCTAACTGAAAAACAGGAGCTCCAGGCTCAGTGAGAGACTCGTTCTCAGGGAAATAAGGCAGAATGATAGAGAATATCACTATCTTCCTTTGGCCTCCATGCCTGTCTTCACTACACACACACACACACACACACACACACACACACACACACACGGTACATAAAAAGTAGTAATTATAAAAATAACTGCAGCAATTAAAACTCAATTGGTCAATAATAATGGCCCATCTTGTTGAAACTTCTGGATGCCTCCTGAAGGGTTGATCACACCACCAAGAACCACATAGACTGCAGGACAGCCTCCTTGCGGTGACTAAGAGATTTTGGGTTGATGTACCTCCTACTCCCAACTGAGAAGCCCCCAGCCCTGCCCTTACCAGCAGATGGCTGTGTTGTGGTTGAATCTCTCTTACAACCTAGACTGCCAAGAAATACAAGAAACAAAATTCAAATACACAGGAGCAAAGCAGCACACCTTCTTCCTTTACCCATGGGTGTCAGAGGCTGGGCTGTGGGCAAGCCATCTCTCTTAAAAACAACACATGAAAAAGCTGACAACAGCAGTACTGAACTAATGCTGACTCATAACTGCCATCAATATTCTTTTGTGTAAGGGACAAGAGTCCCAACCTCAGCCTCAAGCCAGAATGTCTGTGTAGAATACAACACTCTCATCAAGAGAAGGTTGCCACGAATGGCTTTTGATTTCAGGAAGAGGCCTCATTCACTAAACTGGAAAATTAACAGCAGGTGTTCAGAAGGCAGCGAGAACTGTGGACAACCCAATTCCACCCAACAAGACATGGGGTGATGGCTGACATCCAGGCAGGAGATGAACCACCCCTAACCTATCCTATAGGGCCCAAATGAAACCTATGAGAAAGCGGTGAGCTAAACAAGAGACTTACCTCCACAGCAAGAATTTATTTGTAAAAAGAAAACAAAAAGATAGAAAAAAAAGAAGAAAAAGGAAAAGAAATTAGCAGCAGGTGAAGGGGGGAGGTGTGTCACTTGGTGGTTGAACACTCGACCAACATGCATAACACCTGGGTTCCCTCCCAACACACACACACACACACACACACACACACACACACACAGAGAGAGAGAGAGAGAGAGAGAGAGAGAGAGAGAGAGAAAGAGTCATGTGTTACTGGAAACTATCACTTATTACTGAACTTGTTAGGGTCACAGCCTAGGCACTGGTATCCCTATCAGGTTAGCTGTGTGTCCACTCATGATCAATAGGCCAATGAAATAGACAAGGACTAGTGAAAAGCAGAGAAAGGAGATTTATTCAATGTAGTCACAATGGGAAGTCCATTTTCAGGGTCCTGATGTGAGAATCAGGTTTAAACAGAGATATATGTATATGTATCTTAGGTATATGTATGTATATACCTAAGTGGTCCTAGTCAAGGTGAGGTTCTGCCTTTCACTGACCCACTGCTGACTGGATGACAGCCTCTCCTGCAGGGTGGTCTGATAAATTGTCAGAACTGTTGATATCTCTTTCTGGGAGGCAAGTTCCTCCCCTGGCTGGCACCATGCTCCAGTTGAGGCTGTTTAGCGTTAACAGGGTCCTCATAAGTAAACTATAAATGGTTGTGGACAATAAATGTCCTTGAGCCTGTAGGGGGATAAAAGTTCTCACAGCTTCTTCTTGCTAGAAGCCAGAAATGTTAGAAGGGACTAGTCTTTCCTTTTCTCTTCTTCCTTAAAGAGGTACCTCTTTCCCAGGGGTGAAAAATTACTCTTTCTAAGATGGCATTACTCTTTTTTTCTTGGAAGCTTCTTAGAAAATTACCTCCTTCCAAGAAGTTCCTGGACAGCTGGTGTGGGGGCTGGATTGACTGGTTCAGCCCCCATCCAGAAAATCCCCATAAAAGACCCCAGGCAGGGACACAAGGTGGACTTTCTCATTTTCTGGGGACCCCCATCTGCCTTACAACAGGTGCTCTGCTTTTTTTCCTCCACTTAGATTCTATAATAAAATCTGTCTAAATATCACCATCTAGGGTCTGTGGATTTCATTCCCTGAATTTATAAGACACAAATCCAGAGCCCACTGACTTGGTGAGGGTTTTGTGTGATCGTGGCCCCCTTGAGCTCTAACCCCTGGGGGAAGGCCCAACCAAGAGACAATATTGGTTAGATCACTTCCAAAGACTTCCCATACCACAACCCTTTCCTTCCTCTCACATGCAATTCCTGGGGAAATTCTAATTCCTTGGGGACCATTGTTTCAATAGTCTAATTGGAATCTCTTCCCTCTGCCAGGAGGGCTACTCTTAGAAAATAAAAATAAATTAAAAATTAAAATTTAAAAAAAAAACACTAGCTTCGTATGACTCACCCTCTCCAGCACCTTTCAATCAAAGCTATGGGTGTCAACCTCCCTGCTCTGGGGGGAAACTGGGGATAAGGACAGGGGACAATTTTTAACAACCCAGTGTTGAGACCAGCCTAGCTGGAGCCCAGGCCCCCTTGCATCTTCCTCTCTTTCCACCTCCCATCCATCAACCTCCTTTTTCTGCCTGGCAAGTCCCTGGTCTCTGCCTCTATCCCTGTCCACCCTCTGACTGGCTTGCTTTCCTTGAACAAATGTTTTCTTTCTCACATGGATGGATGTCTTGGCACTGCAGCCCCTGTTAGACACGGATTGAACACCACAGCCATTGAATATGAGGATAAATCATTTTTCTCTTGTAAATACAGAGAAATAGCAAATTGTAAGTTTCCCACCATGGTGAGGTAGTCTGATAGGTTGTAGCAGGCTTGAAGGCTATTGAGAATGGTCCCCTCGCTCATGATCAGCTTTGCACCCTATATCCTCTTTCCCTGGTAAGAAGAGAAAGGTGGAGGTATCAGAGATTGATGGAAAGAAAGCTACTTTCTCCTGGTTGAAAATAAATGGAATTTGAGTTTTACCTTTGGTACCAGGTAGAGACTTACCATTCTAAGCTGCCCAAAATATAGGGTTGTGGTCTTCTCACTTAAGAGTTAATACAAGTACACCTGGAGACCACCCGGTCAAGAGACCACCCCTCACCTAAAGACATGCTGAGAAGGTAGAAGGAATCTTTATCCCCTTAATGAGATGATGTACTTGAACCTGATGAGGCCCCTCCCCCAATGCATTTGTTTGCAGACCCTCGCTGTCCAGACTACCTGCTTGTCTGAGTTCTAACTCAGAAAACACAACTTTCCCCTTCTTCCGTTTCTATCTCTTTTGGATCCGAGCCATAACCCTAAGTATGCTTGCTCAGACACTCTGGGTTTTCTCACTGTTTCTCTGAAGACCCCTTCCTCAAGCAGCTGCTTGCCAACCACCATTACTGAACCCCCCCCCCCAATGACTTATTTCCTCATATCCATCCCCCTCCTCCCATCACTGCCAAGATTTACAGCCTGCCTGCCCTGTGGTTTGTCCCTCAAAAGCTAATAAAATTGTCCTCAAACTTTCTCTTGAGTTCATTTCTAAAATTCTTTTATTAACAAGACTAAGAGCCCACAATAAAGGGACCCAATTCCCTGGTAACACCTGCTCATAGTACTGTTAAGCATTTTTAAAATTTATTTATTTATTATTTATATATAAATAAATAACCATACATGTGTGGATAAGTGTATATGGGTATGGGAGCACCAGGACCTCTTGCTGCTACGTGCTGAACGCCAGACACTTGCTTCACTTTTCGTGTCTGATTTACATGGGTGGTGTTAGGGTCCACAAATCGTCCCAGTGAAGACCACCACTCACATATGCAAAAGCAAGAGCGTTTATTTCTTGAGACAGCAAACCAGCATGCAGGGGTCCACCCTCTAGCAAGAAGGTGACCCCGAGTGGGGCTCGCAGGGTCCTTTTAAAGCACAAAACCACAGAGCAGGAGATTTAAATTACAGCACAGCATAAACAGCAAATTATAACACACGGCTGGAAAATCACAGGGCATTCTTTTAAAAATGATTGGTGCAGCCGGTGGCGGGAACAAACTATGCAAGGGTGATTGGCTAATCCATGAGGTTGGTGTGTTCTAAAGTGATTGGTTCCCTATTGCCTCATCTGTGAACTTTTGATAAGATAACCAGAAGGCCTGAACTTAATGTTTCCCTCCAGCTTGATAATCTCTGACTTTCAGCTGTTTCCCCTTTGTCATTGAGGTACTGGGTCCAGGGGGACATTCCTGAGACGGTATCTGTTTGTCTTTTATGGTCTCTCAGACCCAAGGCTAAATACCAGGTGGTCAGCAGTTTGGAAAATTCCTGAGGCATAAGCAGACCTTCTTTATGGCCTCTCAATGGCTTGGGAATTGAACCCAGGCTGGCAGGCTTTGCAAGCAAGTGCCTTTACCCACTGAGATACCTACCTTTCCTGCCACCAAGAAGACAGGAGTGATTGATGAGTCTCTCCCTGACAAAAGCAGAGAATGAAACATACAGATGCATCTGGTTTTCTGAACTCTGTGACCAGTGAAAAGTCATCCAGTGAGGGGTCCTTCCTAGTAAGGCAGGAGAGAGGCATCAAGATAAACACATTAAAAAAAAAAAGGAGAAAAAAGACATGAAATCCCCCAACCAAGGACTCCATGTGAGGATCAGAGCAAACACTCACTTTGTAAAAGCTCCCAATCTACAGATGTGGAAGAAGGTGGACATCTACTTCCTCCTGAACAACAAAATTAGAATTGGAGCTTTACCTTTGGTACCAGGTAGAGACATCCATTCCAAGCTGACCAAAATAAAAGACTGTGGTCCCCTCCCTTAATCATTAATACAGCTATACCTGGAGATCACTGGGTCAAGAGACCACCCCCGACCTGAAGACATGCTAAGGAGGTGGAAGGAATATAATCACTTTGTTGTTATAAATGACCCATACGTGCTCCTGACTCTCAAGGTCTCATGACCTTTCCTAGTTCTCTGGCCCACATCCACTCTCAGAGTTTCTCTCTCTATCTGTCTCTCCCTCCCTCTCTAGCTCCCCCTCTCTCTTCCTTTTTCTCATCTATATGTGTGGCATGCATGCATGTATGTGTGTTTGTGTACATATGGGTGTACATGTGTGGGTGCACATGTGTGTGGGGTTGAGGGGAGACATTGATATCAGTGTCAGCCAGGGTCTCTCACCTGAACCCAGAGCTTGCTGATTCTGCTAGTCTAGTAGCCAGTTTACCCTGGGAATCCCATTTCTGCCTCCTGAGTGCTGGGATTACAGGTAGCCACCACGCCCGCCTGGCATTGATGGGGCCTGGGGATCTAAACTCCAGTCCTCATGCTTGTGGAGCAGATGCCTTGTCCACTGAGCCACCTCTTCAGCGCTGGAAGTGTCCTCTTAATAAACGGTCTCTATTTCCACCACTATCCATGTGTTCCAAGTCCAGTCCTTTGTTCTGGGACACAAGAACCTGAAAATCCAAGGGGCAGGAGGTACCCTCTGGATTCTCATTCTATATCATGATTCCCAATGAAAAACACTTTGTTATCTAAGAGACTGTGGAGTCTGGGGGCTCAGTGGTGTCATTCATTCATCTGGATAGATGCCAGACACTGTCAGTTCAATGTTCTTCTATTGTCATGTGTGTGTGTGTGTGTGTGTGTGTGTGTGTGTGTGTGTGTGTGTATGGACTTGTGTGTGCCACAGCACACACATGGAGATCAGGAGACATCCTTGGGTTTTGGTTCTTATCTTCTTATTTGAGGCAATGCCTCTCATTGTTCACTGCTAGTTGTAGTTACCTTCTCCTTGCTGGGACAAAACACCCAACCAGAAGCAAGATATGGGAAACAAAGGTTTATTTCAGCTTTCAGTCTCAAAGGGAAGTTTCATTATGACAGGAAAAACATGACAGAGCAGAGGCTGGGCATCACATCTTGCCATAGCAGATGGCAGGAAGCAACAACAAAGTGAGCTTCTCTAGCAACAGAAGCTTGGGCTATAGCACCCCAAGGCCAATCCCCAATGATATACCTTCTCCAGCAAGGCTCCACCTACCAAACTGCCACCAGATGGAGACTGAGGATGAGACTTAATCACAAACATATGAGGCTATGGGGAGCATTTCACATTCAACCTACCACATGGCTGCATCCACCAAACTAGCTGAACCATGAGCTTCTGAGTGATTCTCCTGCCTCTGCCTTTCTTCTCACCATAAGTGTGTTGGGATTACAGATGCTACAGTGTCTGGCCTTACCTAGTGTGGTAGTCTGAAGGAATGTCCCCCAATAGATTAAAGAGTTTATTGAGGCTTGTGATTTGTCTCCAGCCTTCTGGCTGGAGAATGTGTCACCTTGGTGAGATCCTAGGCTCTAGCCCTAAAGTGATTTTGGGATGGGTCTGGAATTCCAGCTATACATATGCAAAGAGCAGTCTGAGCTGAAGCCTGGAGTTCCTGCTATTTGCAAGAGTGGAGTATGGTTGCTTGCTTTGGAGGTGCTGATGATGGGTTCCTCCCTTTGCTTGGACATGTGAAAGGGGGCCAGCCTCTTTGGCCATTCTGGACCTTCCCCTGGATCTGTTGCTTCAATGAATACTTTCCTCCCCAAACTGTGCCTGGGTTGGAGATTCATCCCAGTGGTGTGTGGCTGACTATGACACCTGGTTTCTGGGGATCTAAACTCAGGTACCCATGCCTGTGCTCTATCCACAAAGCCTCCTGTAAGGTCGGAATTCAGGCTGCGCCCTGATCCTCTTCCCAACCCAGACTCAGTATCAACAAAGATCAAAGATAAAGACTTCCTCTCGTAAACAAGAAACAACACCTGGCCCGAGAGACTGTCCTTCCGACCCCCTCCTGATCCTGAGAGCACGTGACCCCCTGAGCCCCACACCCAACCTCATGTGACCAACCAGACCCCAACCTGAACGTTTTTCCCTTTAAAACCCTGATCTAAACCTGCCTCGTGCGCCTTTTCGCCACCCTTGGTGAAAAGTGCCCGGCAGCTCGCTTTTCCTCCTATTAAAAACCTTCCCTTTCAGAGTGGTCTCTCGTGGTCATTTCCATTCTAACACCTCCCAGCTCTCTAAGTCCATTGTCTTTTAGATCAAGCTTATCACAGGCAGTTTAAACTGCTTCCTTTTGATTGTACTAAGATACAGATGCACAGGAATATATTTTCTTTAATCCATGCATAAATATTGATTGGATGACTTTTTAAATCATCTAATTGCTAATTGCACATCTGCTTAGAAATATCCATTGCCCAATACTTCTTTCCAAACAGCTGCAGAGAACCTGCGCTGTAATTTCTCTAACACATCCGTCAACATTCACGCCCTGCTATGTACCACCTACAGAAATGTTCGTGCCACTTAAAACCACAGCTGGTTTTCAGTACTCACACTGTAATTCCCCAATTAACAAGGCTTAAAAAAATCATTCCAGGGTAGACCAGAAATTATGTCAGCCACAGATATAACAGTGATTATACCTGGCCCTTTCTGGGTGGCTCTCACCTCAGCCACAGGAATCACTCTGCAAATGCTAATTAGTTATATTCATCGGGCTGCCCCATGCAGAATGTGGAAGTCACTGGAAAAGAAGTCCTGGGTCACTTTCTCAATGGAATAGGAAGGTCAATGGCAGAGAGCCCAGGTTTACACCATGTGTGTACCCAAGAACAAAATGAGGCAATATAAATGTGGTTTGTGAAAGCCTGTAAAGACCAATAGAAAAGGATGCAATAGGGATGCACAGATGGCTCAGCGGTTAAGGCACTTGCTTGCAAAGCCCAAGGACCCAGGTTCAATTCCCTAGTACCCTCTTAAAGCCAGATGCACAAAGTGGCACATGCATCATGAATCTGGAGTTCATTTGTGGTGGTGCATCCATTCCTTCTCTCTCTCTCTCTCTCTCTCTCTCTCTCTCTCTCTCTCTCTCTCTCTCTTTGCAAATAAATAAATAAACAAATATTTTTTTAATTTAAAGGATGCAACAATGATGGCTGGTAAACTAAACCAGGTGTGGGCAATCTGGTTAGGTGAGTGTATTAATCAGGGTTCTCTAGAAGAACAGCTCAAATGGATGAATATGTATTATAAAGAGATTTATTAGATTAGTTTACATGATACAGGCTATGCAGTCCGTTTGCCCTTTGGAGAGTCTGAGGACCAGTAGCTTCTCAGTCCAAGAGGCTGGATGCCTCAGCAGTCACAATCTGGTGCTAAAGGCCTGGGGGGGGGGGTTACTGAAGAACCTTGGCCTTCAGTCCGTGCTGGAAGGCTGAAGAAGCTGGTTTCAACGTTCAGGAGGATGGACAGCAACAGAGTAATGAATATACCAGCAAGGAGCGAAGGCAGGCAGACAAGACACTGGTTTCTCCTAGAACTTCTTTATATCTGGGCTTCCCAGTACGAGAAGGGTCTTCCTGGAAACACGCCCACAGGTGTTTGATTCCTGATCCCATCAGGTGGAAAATCAGGATTGATCATAACAGTGAGCAGCCCTCTCTCTCCTCAACATGGACACATCTGGCATTTTAAAACAGACAACTGAGAGCCTGGCCTAGTGGTCCATGCCTTTAATCCGGCTCTCTGGAGACAGAGTTAGGAGGATCGATGTGAGTTCAAGGCCAGCCTGAGACTACATAGTGAAATCCAGGTCAACCTGGGCTGGAGTAGATCCTTTCTCATCTTTGTGTCAAAATCCTTCTCCATGCACTACCATGTCGGGCTTCCACGACTGATGGGTAACTCTGCTAATGGCAACTATCAGTCAAGTTTTCATCTGGCCTGAGAGACATTGCTTCTCTTGGAGATGACTAAGGGCATCTTGACTCCTTACATGCTATTAATATAAATGAATTTTCAGAAGACTGTTACTTCCTGAACATTGGTATAGGATGGTAGAGGACCTGAGTTCTATCTTCAGCACCCACACACGGAGCTAGATGAGGACATACATGCCTCTAACCCCAGCTCTATGGGGGATGGAGAGCAGAGAAGCCAGGCTCCGTGAGAGACTGTGTCCAGGACTCAATGTGGAATTGGTGATGTTCTATTCTGGCCTCTGCACACAGGTGTGCTGGGCACACACACCTTCATACACGCATACACTCTACACAGTACACCACACACATGCACACAAATAGCTCTTTCTGAATGCCTTGCCAACTAGAGAGACTCAACCGTGTTTGTACATGTACCTCGTGCTCACGTGTATTCCAGAGCTTGGCTTTTGTCCCTCATTGAAGGCCCATGCTTGCCTGCTTGGCAGGCATGTGTCCTAATTTCTTTCTGACTGAAAAGGGTTGGTTTGCTCTCTATTCAAAGGAGTGTAACCGCCCTGCTTCAGCAACTGACATGGCATTTGCATAAAGCCTGAATTGAGATACTCTGGCATGGTTGGTACTCATAGAAATCCCCTCACTCTGCTCCTGTCTGTCAGCCTCGCCAGAGATCATCTGCCCCATGTCTCTGGTTGCACGCAGCCAACCTCAGAGCCAACCAGCGTGGGAGGCAGGAATCCAGCCAGCTGCTTGACGATTTTAATGTTAAAATGTGTTGAACATTCACAGGCCACAGAACTCTGCTAAGTGAATGAACACAGTGGGCTTCCCTAAAGCCATCTGCAGCCCTCATGAATGCACATTTTTTTCCCCTTTCCTTTTGAACTGATCATACCAGAGGCTGATGTCACAATCAGAGAACTGGCAGAGAAAAGTCAGTCATGAGCGTAGCATTCCTCAGAGAACAAGAACGGAACCTTTTCCTAACAAGTACTTGGAAAGGCATCTTTAGATGTTCATAGCTCAGGCGCATACTTAAAAGATGAGAGATTTCAGATATGGTGGAGACAGGCTGGCTCTTCAACAGAACACTCTCCTCGTTTTCATCTTTTCCTTTGCTTTTTTTTTTTTTTTTTTTGAGGCATTGTCTCTAGCTCAGGCTGACCTGGAACTCACTGAGTAGCTCTAGCTGGGACAAAACACCTGACCAAAACCAGCCTATGGAAGAAGGGATTTATTTTGGGTTTCAGTCTGAAGAAGGCACTTTATCAAAGTGGGAAAAGCTTGGCAGAACAGGTAGCTGGGGGTGTCACAATCCAGAACAGTGGCAAAAAAAGTTGACCTAGTAAGTTGAGCTAATGAACACACAGTAGGGCTAGACTAATACACTTCAAGGTCCGCCCAAAGTGACACATCTGTGAAGAAGATGTAAATGAGTCATATATGTGTGTGTGTGTGTGTGTGTGTGTGTGTGTGTGTGTGTGTGTTCTGTCTAAAGGTTAAAAATAAACTTGGTTCTGAAAAGAGACCAATCAGATTATGGGAATCCTTTCCCAAGTCAATGGTCCTTGAAAGTTAAGAAGTAAAACAAATCTTAAGACCAAGACAGATGCCCTTGAGACCTAAACAGTCCTTTAAAACAAAGCTTCTCCTTTCACATCTGGCAAGAGATCCCTAAAATCCTCCCTTCCTTGAGATTTTTCTTCTAATAACTGTATCACTTTCATATCTTAGCCAATCACAGAAGAGTGTGAGGCTGAGCTTTGGCCAATCAGGACCCTCACTTTGAGCTAGGTAATTAAAAACTCCAACAGATTTCCTGGTGTGCTTACTTGCCTGAACTCTAAAAGAAGCTATGCACCCTTTGGCTTAGAGGTAAACATTACTTTGTCAATGTACTTTGGACTGTGTAGTCATACTTGAACTCTAGGCTTCTTTCTAACACACCTACTCCTGCCAAGCTCCACCTCCCAAATTGCCAGCAGCTGGGGATCAGGCATTCAATGCACATGAGCTTATGGAAGACCTTTCATGTAAACTACTATAGTAGCCCAGACTGGTTGTTGTAATCAGCCACACACCGCTGGGATGAATCTCCAGACCAGGCACACTTTCGGGAGGAAAGTATTTATTGAAATAGCAGATCCACAGGAAGTTTCATAATGTTGAAAGATGCTGGCCCCTTTTTGCAGGTCCAAGCAGAGAGAGAGAGAGAGAGAGAGAGAGAGAGAGAGAGAGAGAGAGAGAGAGAAAGACCCAGCACCAGCAACTCAAGCACGCACAATCTACCTACCAAACAGCAGGAGCTCCAGACTTGAGCTAGGACTGCTCTTTACATATGTATCACTGGAATTTTACATCCACCTTAGAAATACCCTAGGAGGTCAGGCTAAGCTGACACCTCCTCCAGCCAGGAGGCTGGAGACAAATCTTTAATACACTTTTGAATCAGTCAAAGTACCATGCTGGTCTTTAACACATAGAAATCCTCCTACCTCAGCCTCCTGAGTACTGGGATTATAGGTGTGAGCCATCAAAACTGGCTCACAATTTGTGTGTGTGTGTGTCCAATTTGTGTGTGTGTGTGTGTGTGTGTGTGTGTGTGTGCACATGCATGTGTGTGTGTGCATGAATGGGTGCAGGTGCCAGAGGTTGACATCAGGTGTGTTCCTCCATCTCTCCACTTTATTTACTGAGGTAGACTCTCTCACATGCACCAAGGGATCTGAACACTGGTCCTCATGTATGTATAACTACTACATTATCTACTGAGCCATCTCTCCAGTTCCCCACTCTTCTCTTTTCCTTGAACATGTAGCCAGCCTACATTTTTCAACTGGATTGCACTAAAGTATGACTACTGAGACTCAAGACATGATATCTTTGGGCCTGATGGAACATGCCCAGATGGGAACATCACCCCAGATCCCTGGAGGTTGACACTAAATTCACAGGTTTGGTGCCTGAAACCATACATCAATTTCTCAAATTGTAATGAGGAGTTGATAAATGTCATAGAAAATATTTCGAGAACATAGACTCATAGCACAGATAATTGATGACATGAACTGTGCATTATTACTGTGCATTTTTACTTTTCTCATTGTTGTGACCAACTGCCTCACAAAAGCAACTCGGGAGAGGCAAGGTTTATTTTGGCTCATGGTTCAAGGGTACTGACCATCGTGGTGGGGAAGGCATGGTGGCATGAGTGAGAAGCAGCTGGTCATATTGCATCCACAGTCAGGAATGCAAGAGAGATGAATGCTGGCAGCTGGCTCTATGTCTCCTTTTTATTCAGTCAGGACCCCAGCCAATGGGATGCTGCTGCCCCCATGAACAATGGGTCTTCTTATCCCAATCAACCTAATCAAGAAAGTCCTTTGGAGACATGACAAGGAATGTGTTTCCAGGGTCATTCTAAGTCCTGTCAGTTTGATATTAACTACTATAGACTAAGTGTCTGAGATCATCAGTATGAACCGAGTCAGCCTTGGCAATGGGAATTGGAATAGGCGGACTCAGGTTAAGGGTGTGCGTGTGTCTAAGTATCAGAAACACCTGAAGGTCTTCAATTAGTGCTCCCCTGCCCTGCTGAATGGGGCCTTCCATGGAGACCCCCCTGGTTGTTCAGGTCCTTCTTAGAACATGATAGCTATATGGTGAATAGATAACTACTCTAAGGTGAATAGGCAGAGTGGCTATTTCTGCTGTCTCCTTCAGATGACCTTGAAGAGTTTCTGCTGTTCCCTATTCTGCATCCATACTAAAGCTTACACCACTTTCAGAAAGTGTCCTTACTTCCTTCATTTCTAAGTTCAGAAGGAATGACTCACTTTAGACCCAATCGTGGGCTGAAGCGGTGTTCTAGTCTGACTTCTGCCTGTGGCAGGAGAGCCTTTCTTAAAATGTCATCATCTAATGTGCTTAGTGCCGATGAGACTACATTCCAGGCCTCTGGGGGGTTTTCAGTGGAAACAAAAACAGACATCTAATTTATCCCAGATAGGACACAGAGGACAGACCAAAGTATGATTGAACCAAAGACCAACTTGGCAAAATGGTGAGTGTATTGGAGTTATTTACAGGAACACAGATGACCAAAAGGCCCACCCCAGCATGTGTTGACTCATAAAAGCTTTATCCCTGGAGCTTCCTGCACAACTTGCAGGCTTTTGGGTCCTGGTCCTCTGCAGGCCCTGTGGGAGAGTCTCCTCCCTAGCTACTGTTTACTGCTTCTGTTTCTTTGGGAAAGGGTGTCCCCAGGTTGTTTCTCCTCCGTGTCTCATGATCCCTCTCTCTTCCTCCAGGAGTATACGTTTCCATTAGGAGAAAGTTGCTCCACAATAGCCCGACAGTCTTACATGGGCCTTCCTGCTTAGGAAATAAACCACAATTTCCCTAGAAAGGACTTTTGCTGTGGAACCCTCTGGAATTCCAATGCTTGTAGGTCATCATCACCACCACCAACGTATACATAGATTTTCATACATACTTGGAACTTACAGGTAATCATTTACATTGCAACACAACAATTCTCTTTTACGGCAAACCTTCTCTCTTCTCTCTAACAGAATAAATTAATCATACTATATTTGGACAGCTCAATAGTGAGTTTGGTGAGCCCAAGCATAGAAGGGGTTTCCTGGCACCACAGGTAGGTTCTGGGAGATGAGATTGTCAATTTCTCTGGCATTGGCCTGGTGGAAACCACTTCTTGTTGACATAGGACGAGCTACTATGTACAAAACCAGATCATTCTAAGAGGCAGTTACATGGGTGCCTGCAGTGCTTAAAACACAACGGAGGGAGGTGTCTGTTGATTCCCTCCTTCCTCTAAACAAACTGATATGGATTATGATATGGGATGTGGGGAAGGGTTAGAATTTAGATAACCCCCAGTAAAAATTTCAATGCACCCCAAGTTTAAAGAGTATCCAAGCTCTTGTCTATAAAGTTAAAGAATTAAAATCATAGACAACAAGATAGTAACATATAGTGGGAGACTTTATTATTTAAGGGAACATGGGGAATTACAGAGTTTTCCAGCCACAAGTGTGGGGAAAACACGTGTCAGAGAGTTTAACAGAATTTATATTGTTTAGCTAAATAAGCAGCCAAAGAAAAGATAACAGAAAGCTCCCATCATGAGAAGGAGAGGTTTATGAGGGAAAAGGTCTGGAGTCTTACCCCAGCCCAGCCATTAGCTGGGGTGGGGAAGGCCTTACCTTCCTGGAAATTCAGAGATCCTTCTGCAGCCCGGCCATGTGGGGAAAGAGAGGCCGGCTTCCTCTAGGGAAGTCAACTTAAGTTTTTTCCTAGGTGAATCAAAGAGACAGCTGATTGGCTCATATTTGACCCTAGGTTGTAGCTCTAGCTAGATACCTCCCACTCAAGGTGGGGGGGGGTATTTCCTGCAGACACCTGACCCTGTCACAAAACAGCATGGAATCAGGTATCAACAGCCATACTCCCTAGTTATGCTGGTCAGAAATATCAGGGAAACACTGGCAGGTATGGGTCATCTTCCTGCCCAAGTTTACTTACACAGATCCCAGGATACACGCTCTAGACTTCAACTCTAAAACCAGGTGATTACATTAGAGAAGGTAAATCCCTCTTTAATTCCCATATTCTTTCTGTTCCTTTTGTTTTCCTTTGGGGGAACAACGTCTCATTATGTAGCCCAGGTTGGCAAGTACCTCACTATGTAACCCAACTGGCTTTGAACTTAAGATCAGCCTCCTAAGGGCTAGGATTCCAGGCATATATCACCATACCCATCTTCCCATATTTTAAGTTGTTACATTATCCATTGATGCTTGCCACAGCAGAGTTCAGAAGACAACTTGGAAGTGGCTGTCTCTGCCTTCCTTGGACAGGGTCTTTTGCTGCTGCAAACCAACTGCTACACTGTAACGCTTAGCTGGTCTATGAGCTTCAGATTCTCCTGGCTTGGCCTCTCATTGTCCCAGATACTTGGGGATCACAGATACATGTGCCACTTTCCATCCAGCTTTAGGTAGTTGCTGGGGAATTGAACCTGGGCCAGCAGACTTTGCAAGCAAACACTTTTTCTTTTTCTTTCAAGGTAGGGTCTTGCTCTAGCATATGCTAACCTGGAATTCACTCTGTAGTCCCAGGCTGGCAGCAAACTCGCAGTGTTTCTCCTACCTCTGCCTCCTGAGTGCTGGGGTTAAAGGCATGTGCCTCCACGCCTAGCTGCAAGAAAGCACTTGTCATGTGATGCTGAGCCATTTTCCCCAGCCCTCCATATCAAATTTTAATCAGACATTGTTAATTAGCAAATGACACATCCCTTGAGGCTAATAGAGATCAATTCACTTTATAATACCATAATTGGTGTGTCTTTGGAGTCAACAATCAACAGGCTGAAATTATTTGCAGAGATATTTATTATTCTTTAAAATGCCAGTTTTTTCATTTTAAGAAAGTAGCTCTAATTTGAACATATTTCAACCCCTCAGTTTATTTTAGAAGCCTGACACTGACTTCAGAATTTCCTGATGAAATAACAAACAGGACTCTGATAATTGATTGTAACATAATTAATATTCCTTGCATTTCTAGCCTGGAAAGTATCATACTTATATCACATGATGTCGTATTATTTTAGCTAGATACCCATTACATGTGATATTTTTATGAGTGCATGCTTTGCAATTTACCTGTTTCTTGTCATCCCTGTAGCAAGATGACCAATATAATTAATGTCATCTGTGGAAACTGAGGCAGGCAGGGGTAAACAAGCTTGCTAGTAAATGAAATATTCAGGATCGGAATTTAGGTAATCTGAGCTGGAGATACAGCTCCATTGGAGGAGTGCATGAGGCAATGAAGAAACCAGGCCTGGTGGTGCACTCCTGTAATCCCAGCACTGAGAAGATGGTGGCTGGAGGACCAGAAGAAAATGAAAGAAAAGAAAAAAAGAAAAGAAAATTGGAAAGAAAGAGAAAGGAAAGTATTTCAGTTACCTTCTCATTGCTGGGACAAACACAAGACCAAAAGCAGCTGATAGGAGGAAAGGTTTGATTTCGGCTTATAGGTCTCTAGGGGAAGCTTCATGGTAGAAGGGGTAAGGTGGTAGAGCAGAGACCAGACATCGCCTCCTTGCACAAAAGGTAGGAAACTGTAGCAGAAAAGTGATCTCAACAATGATAAAGTTGGGGGATTAATAAACCTCAAGGTCCACTTCCAGCTAGGAACACACCTCCTCCAGCAAGGCCCCACCTCCCAAATTGTCATGAGCTGGTGGCAAGTATTCCGGACATATGAGGTTATGGGGACACCAGACTCAAGGGACAGGAAAGAAAAAAGAAAGGAAAGAAAAGAAATATAGGCAGCCTCATGCTGGAACCTTGTCATCCCTAGTTTCTTTACAAAACAGTGATAAGACACATAGAAACTGATCTTATTGTAGAGGGAAGCTCCTGGGGTCCAGGGCTAAGCAGTGCACAGCACGGGAACCACTTCCTCAAATGTTTGCACAACTATCCAACTTCCTGTCTGTACTCTGTGCTACTCACAGTGATTAGTCTTAACTAGCAACTTGATTGGATCCAGAGATACCTAGGGATTCTTAAAGTACACTTCAAGGTGCGTCTGAGAGGAGCCAGAGGGAATTAACTAAGGGAGAAGACCTTTTTATAAGATGGTGTGGAAGTTTGAATGATGTCCCCCAATAGATTCAAAAGTTTATTATAATTGTAAATTGTCTCCAGCCAGTTCTGGCTGGAGGAGGTGTGTCACCTTGGCCAGATCCTAGGGTTCAGCCCTAAGGTGTTTCTGGGGTGGGTCTGGAATTCTAGCTATACATATGCAAAAAGCAGTCTGAGCTCAAGCCTGGAGTTCCTCTTGTTTGCCAGTTGGGAGTGTGCTTGCTTGCTTGAGGTACTGGTGATGGGCTTCTGTCTCTGTCTCTGCTTGGATCTGTGAAAGGGGGGGCAGCCTTTTTCCTTAACTTTCCCTGGGTCTGTTACTTCTATAAATACTTTCCTCCCCAAAATCGTGCCTGATTTGGAGATTCATCTTAGCAGCGTGTGGCTGACTACGACAAAGTGATAGGAGTGAACTGCTATCCTCTGGAATATTCCTTGGCTTGGGATGTAGTATGTGCAAGGCCCTGGGTTCAATGCTAAGTACTATAAGGAAGGAAGGAGGGAAGGAAGAAAGAGAGGGAGGGAGGGAAGGATGGAAGGGAAGAAAGAAGAAAGAAAGGAAAGGAGGGAAGGAGGGAGGAAAAAAAGATGAAAGAAAGGCAGAAAGAAGGAATAGAAAAGAAGCTGGGAGGAAGGAAAAAGGGAAAGAATGAAGGAAGGTGAAGAAAGGAAGAAGGTGGAAGGATGACAGGAAGATGGAAGGAAGGAATGTGGAAGGAAAGAGGAAGGAAATACGGAAGAAAAGTGAAAGGAATAGATGTGGAAGGGAAGAAGGAAGGAAGGAAAAGACATGAGTTTCCCAGAGCTGAATGTCAAGTACTGGCATGCCAGAGTGTTGAACTCAGGGCCTTGCATTGATTGGTTGGTGGCGCTAAAGAGAAATACAAACCCCAAAGCTCTGGTCTCTGACATGTGAACACCCACCCGCCACATTCCTGAGTAGACTCATCTTTGCCCATAATCTGGTCTTCCTTCTTTCTTCTTCTCTGTGGTGATGTAATACCTTCATCCCCTTTCTCTGCGTAAATATCATTTCCATTTTTCTCTGTTTGTTACTCAAGTTCATTCATTCTGAAGGTGCAAGAGACCTTTTACTTTCCTTTCTTTAATTAAAAAAAATTGGCTTTCAGGCTTGCTTGCAAAGCCTGCCAGCTGGGGTTCAATTTTAAGCTAACTCATCTAAGCAAAAAGTGGTCCAAGGGTGTTTGTTTTCAGTGGCAAGAGATCTTGTTGTGCCCGTGCGCGCACGCGCGCGCGCGCACACACACACACACACACACACACACACACACACACACACACGATCTTTTTTACTTGGCTTTCTTTGCCAAGAAATTGAAGTTCCTATACTTGAGCAAAGGAGAGGACACATCAGCTACATTTACATTGCCCTGACAAATTCTCAAACGAGGCTCAAGGGAGGACAGATTTCTTTTGGTACAGCCCATCACAGCAAGGAAGGCAGAATTCATGGTGGCAGGAGAGTCAGGTTGGGCTCTTCACATCTTTACCAGCCAAGAAACAGAGCGGGGCCATCCTCTAAGCCTTGAGGCTCACTCCCAAGTCGACTATATCCATCAGCTAAGCCCTACCTCCCAAAGGTTCCAAAACCTCCTAAACAATGTCACCAAATATTCCAACGCATGAGCCTGGGAGCAGGGGTAGTTGTACATCCAAGACATAACAGGAAGAAACATGAAATGGTGACACATCACCTCAGTGTGGAAGAAGAAAGAAAAATAAAATCAGAGTCACAGTGAGATAGGGAAACCCCAAGGGTGCTTCTGAGTTCAATTTCAAAGGGACAAATTATCCTCTCAAACAGCAGAGATCTTTTACACTCTTCGATTCCCACACAACTATTACTGACAGGGGCAGGTTAGGGCAAGAAGACAGTTAACAGGTCTGAACAGGGTTCTGAAAACAAACCAAGATTTTTTTTTTCTTTCCCCAGATGCTTAGAGAAGACAGAGGAAAAGAAACGGTCTGGAATTCATATGTGAATTTAATTTAGAGAGTGTCTGCAGGGTCAGATGCACCTGCTGACAGGAAGCCAAGAGGAACTCTATGCTCTTGTGGTCCATGGTTTGTTGACTGTTTTTTTTCTCACTTGTGGTTTTCAGGATGGAATTTCCGCCAGAACCAAGCAAGCATCATAGGGGAACTGATTAATTGGTTGTATAGACTGATGGTTAGGCATCAAAGCAGACTGGCTTCAAGTTCAAGCTCTGGTCTGAAGCAGTGGATGGACCTAAGGTCAAATGACAGACTCCTTGCTTGGGGCTGCCACCCTCCCAGTTGGATGATGTCTGTGACTTGAATGTGGTAACTTTGGGTTAAGTAGCAATAGTGTGGGAAAGTATTTTCATACCATACTTAATATAACAGATTCTGCCAACTAAATGTAGTCTATGCCAAACTACAATTTCTCAAAAAGTTTCATTAGATGTTTTCAATGTTTATATTATTTTACAAGTATGACTCCTCCATGAAAATTTTCATCCAGTTTTAAAAGGTGGAAACCAGAGCAGGAGGTACAGGGCAGTCATCCCATCTGTTCTTAGTGGAAGGTGTGAGAATTGCAAGTTCAAAACCTAGTCCCCTACCACAAAGATTGATCCAGACGGCCCACGGAGAAGGATATCCAGCTGACTGGGGATGGGGAAGGGGGGCAATGGGGAAATGGGGATAACAACTCATTGTTGGCCCACTAAACAATGTAACTCATTATGGACAATAAAAAAGAAAAATTAAAAAAGAAAAACCTAGCTGAGTTGCAGAGTGAGTTCAAGACCAGCCTGGGCAACTTAGACTCTGTTTTTAAATAAATATACATACATATGTATGTATATATATGTATATATATAAACAAATAAATAACAATAAAAATAAAGAAGAAAAGGAGAGGCCTCAATTATAGCTCAATTGTAGAGCACCTGCCTAGAACCCTCCAGTGAGAGGTCTGGGGATATGCACAGTTGTAGAGTATCAACCTGGCAGACAGGAGCAAGGTTTGGTAATTATGCAATCCATGACACCTAACTTTCACAGCCGTTTCAGAAAACTGGATTCACATTCCAATTCAATGCTAGCTACCAGGATAACAATCTTTAAAAAAAAAAAAAAAAACCAAAAAAATATGTCTTTTCAATGAATCTGATTAAAGTTGACTCCACATACCCCAAGCTACCCTAATAATTATTTTGTGCCCCCCTCTCTGTCCTTTGGGATATAGATAAGGCTACTGAACAGCAGTGTTCTTTGTAATCTTAGAAGCTTTTTATTTTGTAGGACTAAAAGTTTGTACTAAATAACACCTCTAATCTTTCTGAACTCAATAAAGTGTCTGATATCCACTCCATTGATTGCTTTTTACCCAGAGTCTTTTTTTGTGCTTTGAGCATCTTTTGCTATAACAAATCAGGATTTAAAATAATTTTAACATTCCACCCAGCATGTTGTATGCTTTTTATTGTTCCTCTAATTTGTACTTATAAACTGAACATTTCATTCTTTTTTTAAGAGTTTTTAAAAATTTATTCATTTTCAAGCAGAGAGAGAGAGAGAGAGAGAGAGAGAGAGAGAGAGAGAGAGAGAGAACACCAAGGCCACCACTTTGTGGGTCTGGCTTATGTGGGACCTGGGGAATTGAACCCAGGGCCTTAGGCACTGGAAGCAAGTGCCTTAACCACTGAGCCATCTCTCCAGCCCGAACATTTCATTCTTTAGTTCTCCTCCTGACCATGTGTAGTGGTTTGAATGGGAACCAGCACCCACAGGTGTTTGAACACCTGGTCTCCATCAGGTGGCACTATTTGGGAAGGTTGTGGAACCTTTTAGGAGGTGGAGTCTTGCTGGAGGAAGTGGATTGATTGTTGGGCCTTGAGGTTTTAGAGCTCTACCCCATTTCCTGTTAACCCTTGACTTCCTGATTATTGATGCAATGTGACCAGCTGGCCTCCTGCTTCCCAGTGTTTCCCCTCCATGATGGAATGGATCTTCTGAAACTAGAAGCTGAAATGAAGCCTTTCACCCAAGTCTTAACTGCCACACTCTAGAGGGAAGAATCTTTCCCTCTTCCATGTGTCTAAGTGTGTGTGTGTGTGTGTGTGTGTGTGTGTGTGTGTGTGTGTGTGCAGATAGATGAGAGATAATAGATCGTGGCTGGGTAGGTATGGATGAGAGATTGCTAGATTGTAGGTGGGTAGATAGAAAGATAGGTGATACATAGATCATAGACTGCCAGATAGATAGCAAAATAATCGATAGATGGATAGATAAATGAGAGATGAATAGACAAACTGACTGGTGATTGGTCGATGATAAACAGAGTATATGCGTAGTACAAAAGTGCCCATCTATGCTTATCTCTGGATCTAAATTATATTGCTCAGGGAGCCCAAGAAATGTAAAACATTACCCATTTCAGCCTCTCCCTTTTGCTCACTAGAGAATTAAATCCTGAAGCTTTAGAAAACCTGTGTCAGGTTCCATGGCTGAGAAGTCACCTTCCACTTGATCTCTCAGGATGTCCCTCAAGGGAAGTCTTACAAGACAGTAAAGGCTCATTTTTACAAGCCAACATGTTCAGATGCCTGAGTACTTCAAAGAGGAATCCCGTCCCCTCTCAGAAAGTGTTATTTATTTTTCATTCCTTCCTCTCATGGTCACACCTGCTGCTCCAGCACTCACAGCCTTGTTTGGGTGCTACGTCACTGTAACCCCAGACACTGAAGATGGGAGTTACCCGAAACATATTTGTAAATGGAGCAATGGTTGAATGGGGAATGAATCATGGGGCTTTGCAGGGAAATCTGATAGGAATAAAGATTTATATAACCATTCATATTCCTCTTGACAACAGTCATGTCTCCCCACCCCCACCCCTAACGGGCCCAGGAGGCCAACAGCGCAGATACATGCCACGAAACACTCACAACTATGCATTAGTTAGATACCCTTGTGACCTTGCTTGCAGACTGAAAAGCCAAGGTCAGGGCCAAAGCTGCCATAAATCAAATGTCTTAAACGTAGCTTCTTCCTGTTGGGAAATTGGAACCACTTACTATGGCTCCCTGAGGACAAAGGCTGCTTAGCACACCCCCTACTTACAGAGAGAAAGCTTGACACATCGTGTTCCGAATGTCACCTTACAGCCTTAGCCACTTGCTCTGGAAACCTGGCCTTCCCTCCCCTCTGGCTCAAAGGCAAACCACATGGGTTACCTAGTACATCGAGTTAACTGCAGAAGATGTGAAAAACTTCAAATAGTATTTCCCAAACTGTTCTATGTGGTATTTCTAAGCGGTGGTCAAATCAAAGCATTTCATGGTCAAATAATATGGAGGGTTTCAGAAAACACCTGCAATAAATCCTGTAGAAAGGATTTGTATTTGCCTTTTGCATAACTCAGGGATTTCTAGGCATTTGACAGCCAACTCTTTTAGAGCACAGTAGCAGCTCTGTGAAACTCTAAGCTCTATATATTTATAACTGCAGACACTCTTGAGGGTCCTTGTACCAACTACACCTCCTTCTTCCAAGGGTCCTACACAGACACAAAGGTGACCTATCAATGAAAGAACCATGATTTAGCTTTACTTGGTAATAGTGGCAAAGGGAAAATATCCCTAAGTTTTTATTTCCTGATATCTGAAGGGTCTTGGCCAATACCAATGGTGCTAAAGGCTATGTATTACTTTTCTTGTCATTCTGACCATATACCTAACAAGAAGCAACTTAGGGAAGGAAGGATTTATTTTGGTTCATGGTCTAAGAAGATCAGCAGTCCATCACATGGGGAAGGCATGGTGGCAGGAGGAGGAAGTGGTTGGTCCCAATATCTCTGCAATCAGCAAACAGAATGCAGACATAAAGTGGGAATGGGCTACAGAAACACTCAAGGTCCCCTTAATGGCTGGATCACGAAAGTTAAGGTTTAGATCTAATATGTCGTCAAAGACTCATATGCTGAAAACAGGGACCCAGATGGTTGCATTGTTAAGAGGTGATTGGACCGTGACAATGCCAACTTCAGCAGTGGATTAACCCATTGGTGGATTCATAGCTGAATAATCTATTAGGAGGTGGGCTCTAGTTGGAGGAAGCCTGTCACTGCTGTGTGGCTTGAATATATCTGTCCCTGGTTTCTTTCCCAACCTCCCTCTTTCTCTTTTCATCTTCATGAATGGGGTGGGGTTAAGGGGTTCTAGGAAGTGCTCTATCATTGGTCCATGACCCCTGTGGTAGTTTGAATAATGTCCCCCCAAAGAATTAAGGATTTATTAAAATTATTAATTGTCTCCAGGCTTCTGGCTAGAGGAAGTACCACTTTGGCCTAGCCTCCTAGGGACTGAAACTTTCTAATTTGGATGTAAAATACTAAGGATAGATATGCAAAAGAAGAGCCCGGAACCCTGGTCTGGAGATCTGCATTTTGTGAATCACAGTGTGTTACAGTGTGCTTGCTTGGTGCTGGTGCTGGGCTTCTGTTTCTGTCTCTGCTTGGATCTGTGAGAAGGGGCCAGCCTTTTCCCTTAACTTCCCCTAGATCTGTTCAATAAAATTTCCTCCCCAAATCGTGCCTGGTTTGAAGATTCATCCCAGCGGCGTGTGGCTGACTCCGACAACCCCCAACACAGTCTTGTTACACAGTGATGGGAAATGGATCAAGAAAACTAAGAACACATTCTACTGTTATCCCCTGAAATACCTTCTCCATACCCCAATGTCAAGCTTATGAAATAAAGTACCTTCTAGACACGTATTTCTACCACTGTACTGCCTGGAGAACTGTGTGGTGATTCATAGGATTTAGACAGGCCAAGGGCTAAAGTCCTTCTCCACACCCTCTTTTTTTTTTTTTTTAAAAGGCAGGGTCTCACTCTAGCCCAGGCTGACTTGAAACTCAGTCTGTAGCCCCAGGCTGGCCTCAAACTCCCTTTGATTCCCTTGACTTTAGCCTCCTAAATGCTGGGATATAAGATGTGTGCCTCCATGCCTGACTAAAATGCCCTTTAAACTATTGGCACTGAAATGTGAGAATAGCACTTGTATTTTGCAACCTCTTCCATGGCTGTTGAGACACAATGAATGGCCAAAACAACTGAAGAGAGGATTTATTTTGCTTCCTGGTTCAGAAGGTTGGAGCCCATCATGGTAGGGAAGACATGACACAGACCTTTATCGCCATGAAAAATTCACAACCATGTGTTAGTGAAGATACTGTGGTGACATCAACAGGGACTTGAGCTGCTAAAGAGGGCTCAGAAAGCCAAATAGAATCAGGTCCCAAGTGAGGGTATATAACCTGCAAGGTCTCCGATACCTTTTTTTTATTTTAATTTATTTTATTTTATTTATTCATTTTCAACCAGAGAGAGAGAGATAGAGAGAGAGAAAGAGAGAGAGAGAGAGAGAGAGAGAGAGCACCAGGACCACCACCTTGTGGATCTGGCTTATGTGGGTACTGGGGAATTGAACCCAGGGCCTTAGGCACTGGAGGCAAGTGCCTTAACCGATGAGCCATCTCTCCAGCCCTCCGATACCTTTTTTATCTCTTCCTCTGAGTTCTACAACCTCTTACAATAGCACTACTTGCTAGGGACCAACTTTTCAAACACATGAGGCCTGTGGAGGATATTGGGTATTAAAATAGCATCATGGCAGGGGCAGGAGCATCACTGGTACTTCTGAGTGCCAAGTTCTCCGGGATGCTGTGTCTCCTGCTCTCTTGAAAAAACAAAGAGAAATTCAGGTGCCTCCTTGAAATCCTTGTGTATAGGTAGAAGATAGCAGGATTCCTCATGATATCCAGCCTCAAATAACACAGGGGGGGTAGCTTGACTGAACCTTGAAATAGAAACACTCCATGCCAATGAGAGACAGTTGTGCCAGCATGGAAGAGAGTGGAGTGAGTTTATTTCACACTAATGGGCCAAACTCTGGTCACCCCGAAAAGGTATTGGCTCCAAGCCCTTGTGGCAGGGGGGGTTATAATTCGCTTATAGAGATGTACAGGGATGTGAACGAGACAGTTTCAGCATGCAGGTTAACACACGAGTTAAAACATCAAATGCATTAACTCTAACAAACAGATGTTAAACAGGGATTTACAATGGATTCCTGGAGTTACAGATAAGCACCCCTCCCCGCTTGTAAACAGTGAACATGGCAATGCGGTAAACCTGTCAGCAAACACTCCGGTTCCTCTCTTATCTTGTCTAAGACTTGCTGTGTTTACAGACCTCGCTGTGCTTACAGTTCTCCAGCAGCAGTAATTTTCCAAATTTCAGTAATATTCTCTGATACTCCTTTGGTACTCTTCTTTTATACTCGGTAACATTCTCTTACACTAGCAATATTCTCTTACAACCTCTGCCTGAATACTTCTGCTCATGCAATCACAACTTGTGGGAGAGCAGAGATTTGAGATCCTATTTGAATGGGCATGATCTGTATAAAAAACGTACTTTATGGGGCTGGAGAGATGGCTCGGCAGTTAAGGCACTTGCCTCCAGTGCCTAAGGCCCCCGGTTCAATTCCCCAGGACCCACATAAGCCAGACCCACAGGGTGGTGTCCTGGTGCTCTCTCTCTCTCTCTGTTTGAAAAATGAATAAATGAAATATCTTTTAAAAACATACTTTATGAACTGGGCAGATAGCTAAGTCGTTAGTGCTTTCCTCAAACATGACTAGAATCCACTTCCCCAGGATTCTTGAACAACAACCTGGATGTGGTGGCACTTTCTTATAACCCCAGCACTGGGGAGGTGGAGACAGGTGTATCTCTGGATGGCCAGCCAGTCTAGCCCACAGGTGAGCTCCAGCATGGTTGGAAACATTCTTCTTGTAGTTAAAGTCTCTCATTGGTGCAACAAAGAACCCAACTAGAACAGCTTGTGGAGGAATGGGTTTATTTTGGCTTACAGACTCGAGGGGAAGCTCTATGATGGCAAGGAAAAATGGCATGAGCAGAGGGTGGATATCACTTCCACCACAGCACTGCAAACAGCGGCAGGAAGGTATGCCAAACACTGGCCAAGAGGAAACTGGCTTATAACACCCATAAGCTTGCCCCCAACAACACAGCTCCAGCAAGGTTCTAATACCCAAACTTCTATCAGCTGGGGATCAAGCATTCAGAACACATTAGTTTGTGGGGGAACACCTGGATGAAGCCATGACATCTGTCCCAAATAAAGGTGAACAGCACCTAAGGAACAACACCTGCGGTTGTCTTCTGGCCTCCACATGCACATGGGTGCATGGACACTTCCAGTCTCACAGGTAAGCTGTTTGAGTGTCAGACTATTGGCTTCATGGTAATTGTGGTAGTTTTGAATAAATGTCCCCCAATAGATTCAAAAGTTTATTATAATTATAAATTGTCTCCAGCCAGAACTGGCTGGAGGATGTGTGTCACCTTGGCCAGATCCTAGGGTATTTCTGGGGTGGGTCTGGAATTCTAGCTATACATATGTGACAGAAAAGCCAGAACCCCAGGTCTGGCAGTTCTGCATTTTGTGAATTACAGTGTGCTTGCTTGCTTCTGGAGGTTCTCTCTCTCTCTCTCTCTCTCTCTCTCTCTCTCTCTCTCTCTCTCTCTCTCTCTCTCTCTCTCTCTCTCTCTCTCTGCTTGCTTCTGTGAAAGGGAGCCAGCCTTTTTCCTTAACTTCCCCTGGGTCTGTTACTTCAATAAATATTTTCCTCCCCAAAATTGTGCCTGGTTTGGAGATTCATCCCAACAGTGTGTGACTGACTATGACATTAATTACCTGCAAAACAAAGGAGTTGACCTGGCTCATCATCACAAAGGACATTTTCACCTTAAAATCTCACATAGTTGCTCCATTTTCTTTTTTTTTTAAATATGTATATATAGATTTTATTCTTAACCACAATTACTTTATTTTTAAAAATATTTTATTTATTCATTTTCAAGCAGATACAGGAGATATATGATTATGAAGAGAGAGAGAGAGAGAGAGAGAGAGAGAGAGAGAGAGAGCACCAAGGCCACCACCTTGTGGATCTGGCCTATGTGGGTCCTGGGGAATTGAACCGGGGGCCTCAGGCACTGGAGACAAGTGCCTTAACCGCTGAGCCATATCTCCAGCCCAGTTGCTCCATTTTCTTTGAGCCAGGGAATGAGAGAGAAAAACCTAGCACAAACACACAAATGAGCCTCATGGCATTTTTACAAGAGAAGAGCACCTGCTGTGTTCCTCCCTGGTGTCACAGGAGAGGAAAGAAGAGAACTTGCTTTGAGAATCTGGCTCCACACACACACACACACACACACACACACACACACACACACACACACACACACACACACACGTCCCCAAGAGCCTTTGCGACCAGTTTCCCGCTGTGTTAAGTTCTATCACTGTGAGAATCTGCTAGTTCTAAATCATGGGACAAGGCCTGACCTAGAATGGATGGATGCTTGTTAGATACTTACTGAATCCAGGAGGCAGAGCAGGTGGAGAGGGAGAGACGCCTCACCCTCAGAGCAGTTTGTGAAGCTCCAGCACATGGCAGATCTAATGGCTTCAGGGAAGCATGCAGCTCCCCTCACTGTCTCTGCCTTTCTAGGTCTACCTGGAAGGATCTAACGCGTCTCTTCACCAGGACCAGAATCTTCAAGCAACTTTATGCAGCATAGTAGAACAGACAGAGTATTGGACAGGTGTCTGGGAGACCTATTTGCTAGATTCTGTTAGAGTCCCAGCCCTGTTCCCTTCTTCCTTTCCCAACTGGCCATAATTAAAGCTTCAAAGATCTGATTTCCCCCAAAAGAGCTCAGTGGGGAATCAAGCCAGCCTGGCTCTTTCCCTAACCACCGGTCCACATTTCCTGAAGCCTTGTCTGGCAGGGAAGTTTCCCCTTCCCCAAAGCGGGCGTGTAGGAAGCCTTCCTCAGACACTACTTTCTCCTTTGCTTCCTGGGCTTCTCCCTGAACTAATCTGTGTTTCTGTGTCTTGCCTGTTCTGTCTCTGTCTCTCTCTATACACACCTTTCCTTCTATCTCTCTTTCTCTCTCCTAATTATGCTTATTCCCTCTTATTCTCTCTCTCTCTCTCTCTCTCTCTCTCTCTCTCTCTCTCCCTCTCCCTCCCTCCCTCCCTCCCCCCTCCCTCCCTCTTCCTGTTTTCTCTGCTCAGCTCCAATTTGGTTTTCCCCAGCTCCCTTTCAGCCCTTTTTTGTTCTGAAATCCACTCAGTTCCATTCCTAAAACTGAGCCACTCTGAACTGCTAGAAATAAATTTCCCAGTACCAAGAAAAGCTGTGATCTCAGTCCCCATAATTTTCTCTCTGTTTATCTTAGTTTGTTAGGCCTCACCAACCCCTCTACACAATGAGGATCATATTGCCCTTAAAATGGTAACGATTAATGCTAAAATGAAATACATTGTCACAGTATTTCATCTCTTGATGAAAAAAATTCTAGATGCTCAATTTCTTCTACCTATTTCTTCTGTGTTCCCAAAATTCCTAAAAGTGGAAAAGAAAAATTTGTGTGTGTTTTAATATGTTTTGTATTTTACCCATTGGGTCATCTCTACTCCATGGGGGGGGGACATCTTTATAAGAAGAGACAGAATTGGTGACTGTTTAAAAAATGAGGCACATGGAGCAGGCCAGTGTGAGAGGAAGACAAATTAGAACAAAGTATACTGACACATATGTATAAAAATGTCATAACAAAACCCATGACTTGGTATTCTAATCTCAAAAGTCTATATTAAAAACGAAAAATGGAGAAACGATATATGTTTACTAAAATGTGAGGTTATTCCAGGCCCTGTGCTTTTTATATATTTAAAGTAATAATAAATATAACTATCATTTTTGAGTACCTCTTCTACTTTATTTCTATACCTAATCACATATCTTCATCCTAGGTACAGGGATATTTGGCTGATAATAAAAAAATAAAAGAGCCATGGGAGGTGCTGGAAATATCACCCAAACTGTGCTATTTCTCAAGGCATTTTTGTCTTTTGTATATAGAGACTCCTGCTTTATAAATCCAAGAGACTAGATTAAAACTCTCCTGGCTCTGAAATTCTGTGCCTTCTTATGTAACTGGCCTGGCATACTTTGAATGACCCTCTAGAGAAATGAGATGTATATTATAGAAATATGAGGATCCACACCATAGAGTACGGCTTGTTATTTCTTCATGGGGAATCAGCCAAGTATCAGGCCTCCTGGGACATAAATTGGTTTCATTAGTCAACTGGGGAATCAATATCAGGCCCTTACATCCTGAGATGACCTTGGTTATGGGAAGGATAGAGTGTCCCAAATTAAATGTGTAGTGAACAGTTTCCAGCCAGGTTTTTTTTGGAATTGGTAGTTTCAACTATCCTTAAGTTATGGAAAAAAATAAAAATAATGTGAAGTGTGGCCTTCTCCGCCTCCATCACTTCCCTGCTTGCTTTGCTGTATTAGTTTACTCCTTTGTGGGACAAAATACCTGAACCAGGAAAACAACTCCCGAAGGAAGAGGCTTATTCTAGCTAAGAGTTTCAAGGGCTTACATTCCATCATGGCTGGGACTGTATGGAACCAGAAGTAGGCATTTCAAGATGGTCACATTTCAGGAAGAACAGAAAACGAGGCCAAACAGGAAGTGACGATGATCTATAAAACCCTAAATCCCATCTCCCTGACCCACTTCCTCCAACAAAGCTCTGTGTCTTAAGGTTGCACAACCTTCCCAAATATCCCACCAGATAGGGGCCAAGTGTTCAAGCGCATTAGCTTAATCGGAGACATTTTACATTCAAGACACAGCCTTTGCCAAGTGTTGTGCTTGGATGTAAAAAGAAACGTAAGAAGGTAAGAAAGCTTTTTTTTCTCTGTCCTCAATTGGCCTGCCTTTTTGAATGTAAAAAGAAACATTTATAAAGAGGTAAGAAAGCTTCTCTCTCTCTCTCTCTCTCTCTCTCTCTCTCTTTCTGTCCTCAGTTGGTCTGCCTTTCTGTCTCTGCATTCCAGAGGTGGTCACAAACTGGAAGTTGTGCCTATCCACTGAAAAACAGCAGGTAACTCTTGTCAGTTGCCAAGTTCTTAAGGACGACCTCTAAAACAGCAAGCAATAGTGAATGCTGTCTTTGTCCAGCAGAAAATTCTCCGGTTGCCCAGGCTCTGAGAAGGGAATACTAGCCACTAGATTCCTTTCTTACCTAAATAAGGACAAAACATCCTTCACCCTAAAGAAAAATCCACCATAGTTGATAACTTCTGAGTTTCTTTGTTTTTCTTTTAATCTTTGGGTGTATGTAATGTGTGGTGCGTGTGTGTGTGCACGTGTATGTGTGTGTGTGTGTTTGTGTGTGTGTGTGTTTATGTGAGTGTGGATGTCCACAAGCCATGACAGATGTGTGAAGGTTAGAGGAGAAGCTCTGGTATAGGTCCTTGTATTATACGTGTTTCAAAGCAGGGTCTCTTGGTGTTCCCACTGTGTGTGCCAGGTTAGCTGGCACATGAGCTTCAAGGAATTCTTTTGTCTCCATCTCCTGTTTTGCTGTAGGTGTGCAAGGATTACATACATGTACTGGTATGTTCCAGCTTTATGTGGGTTCTGGGGATCTGAACCCAGATCCTTCATATTGGCTCAACAAGTGCTTTTGTTCACTAAGCCTTCTCACCAGCTTGAGCTGAGGAGGCTAGTATAATTTATCACCAATGCCTGCTTCCGTGTAGAATCCAGACTTCAAGAGTAGAGACAAAAAACAAGAAGTTAGAGAATGTTTCCATAGTGTGGTGGGTTTGAATGTAATGTCCCCATAGACTCAGGTGTTTGTGATTGTTACTTACTTAATCCCCACCTAGCAGAGTCTTTGGGAGGTGAAGCTCTGCTGGAGGAAGTGTGGGGTAGAGTCGAGCCGTTTGTGTTCAGAGACAGCTTATGCTTGTAGTAGTTGTCTCTCTGCTGTGATTTGCGATAAAGTGAGTCAGCTTCCCTCAACATGCTGAAGATTCCCCTGGAAACTAAGCCTGAAATAAACCCTTTCCACCCATAAGCTACTTCTGATCAGGTGTTTTGTCCCAGCAACGGGAAGGTAACTGCAACATATAGTGTAAGGTTTTTTGTGGTTCCAAGTAATTAAGTAGTCACAATCCAAAGGGACCCTCGTTCTAAGAGAGAGTTGAGTGGCTTCTCGGAAACTAATGGGACATTGATCAAAGCTCTCCACTATTCATGGATGAGACTTACAATGTTGGAAGAGGAATCAGATATCCTCATCTCTCTTCCCCTAATGCCCAGAGTATCCTCTGAGCAGCTCACAGAGGATCCTTTTCCCCCTACCCTTCTGATCTACTCAGCAGCAGGGTGCACCAGCTTCTGCTTCACTGCATCAAATCCCTCAGACACCGACTGGCATTCGACATGCACCAGTCATCAGACAAGACCCAGAGGGATGAGCACAGCATTGTTTATGCCCTAAGCATAAAGCAAGCCGCAAATAGACCCAGACAGAGATGTTCATCTTTCTATCATCTTGGATTCAACCAAAAGACACAACTACAGAGCCCGAACTGGAAATAAATAAGGTTTCTAGGATCCTGGTCTGATGAACTCAACCAGGGAAGGTCTGGGGATTCTGCCTCCAGCCCCCCAGGGCTCTGATTGCAGGAGAGTAACAGAAGGTGGGGTCAATGTCAGGGGACAAGCATGGCATATTGACTTGCTTGTTTATGTTATAATTGCTTGTTGATGCCTTTCAGAGAGAATGCTAAGCAAAGGGAGGAGGTCAGGTTGACTTCTGTATTAATTACAGGCCCTTATGTTCTCTCTTGTTTTCTGTCTCTCTCTTTGCAAATAAATAAAAAATATTTTTTGTTGTTTGTTTGTTTTGTTTTGTTTGTTTTTAGGTAGGGTTTCACTCTAGCCCAGGCTGACCTGGAATTCACTATGTAGTCTTAGGGTGGCCTTGAACTCATGGCAATTCTCCAACCTCTGCCTACCAAGTGCTAGGATTCAAGTCATGTGCCACCAAGCATGGCTAAAAAATTATTTTGTAAAAAATAAAATACTAAAATAAAAGCTGAGCTCTAATGTTTCCAGAAAAGAAAAAGGTAAACCCACAAGGACAAATGGAAGGAAGTTGAGTATACAGATGTCCTTCTACAAATGGGGACAGTCAGGCCTACCTCAGACTCTTAACCAGGTCAGCTGAGAGGAAAGTATAGCCACTTATGAACTGCATAGTATGTAAGATCAAGTAAGGATGATGGGTCTTATTTTTTTAATATTTTATTTATTCATTTTCAAGCAGAGAGAGAGAGAGAGAGAGAGAGAGAGAGAGAGAGAGAGAGAGAGAGAGAGAGAGAGAGAGAGAGAACCAGGGCCACCACCTTGTGGGTCTGGCTTATGTGGGTCCTGGGGAATTGAACCCCGGGGCCTTAGACACTGGAAGCAAGTGCCATAACCGCTGAGCCATCTCTCCAGCCCAGGTCTTATTTTTTTTTGCATTTGATCTCAGGGACAGTGTTAGAGAGAACAGCAAGGAGGAAGGCCTTGGAAGCAAATCTACTTGAGCTCTTATTTTTTCATCACTGTATTTCCTCAGCAACTTCTGCTGCCCTCCTGCTGCTAACTAGACCTCACTCACTGCAGCTCGCATGGCCACAGGTGAGCACAGTAATTCATGCATCCCAGAAACTCTCAGGCTTATTTCAAAACACCCTTAGAACAGGTCCCATTTTATCCAAGTGAATCATACCGTTTCCCTTCTGTAAGCAAAACCATGATATATAAGCAAACTCTATGTTAATTGGATAAACCAGTGGTAAACCCCCAAAAGAACAATTAACTTCCATGTGAAATACTCCCAGCTGAAATCCTGGAAAACTTGCATGTAATTAGTACTCTCCTCCAGCTCTCCAAAGTATAAAATACAATACATTAGGGCTTGTAGCACTAATATTGCCGAGAACACAGCTAGCTTGGGAAGTCTAATTCAGCACTAATATGTAGTTGGCAGGCTAGCTGGTGAATTCTTTCACCTGTTTGGCTAATTGTTTTCAGTGTGATTTAGCAACTCCATGATAAACAGGGTATACCATGCATCAAATTGCCAGGGCTCTGCCTGTTTGGTAACTCACAATCTGGAGAGTTCGCATTCAGATGCTAAAGTTAGAGGCTGTAATAATTCCTTTCCTCACTGTGATGACAAAACACTGAACAGAGCAACTTAAGGGAGGAGGGATGCATGTAGATTCATGGTCTCAGAGGGTACATGTGGGTGTTTAAAGGTGAAATCCAACTGCCCATTGACTCATGCGTTTGAATACTTGATGCCCAGCAGGTGGCACTGTTTGGGAAGGTTGTGGAGCCTTTCTGAGGAGGATCCTTGCTGGAGGAGGTGTGTCATTGAAGGTGGGGCTTGAGGTGTTATAGTCCAGCCCCATTGGGTACTCTTTGACTTTTTCTACTTCCTGCTGGTGTGAAGATGTGGTACAGGCTATCTGCTCCTGCCATGCTTCCTATACTACCATCAGAGACTTCTTGAAATTGTAAGGCAAAATAAATCATTTACTTCCACTAATGCTTTTCTGGTTGTCCCAGCAATGAGAAAGTCATTGCTGTAATATATCATGGAGAAAGAGAACTGGAGGACTAGCTTCATAGTGGTGGGAAAATGTGGTAGAGCTCCTTGAATGGCCTCTCAACTAGGAAGCAGATAATGGGATTTTAAGAAGTGACAGGCTGGGGCTGGAGAGATGGCTTAGTAGTTAAGGCACTTGCCTACAAAGCCAAACAGCAAGGGCTCAATTCCCTAGTACCCATGTAAAGCCAGATGCACAAAGTCATGCATGAATCCGGATTTTGTTTATAGCAGCTGGAGGCTCTGGCACACCCATTCTCTCTCTCACTGACTCTCTCTCTCTCTCTCTCTCTCTCTCTCTCTCTCTCTCTCTCTGATTATAAATAAATATATAAAAATATTTTTTATAAACCTCAAAGATCTGCCCCTCCAGTGACCTAACTACAGCAGCCAGACCCAAATTTCTAAATGTTCCGTACTTTCCAAAAAAGCATCATCACCAGCTAAGAACATTCGTTCAAACAAATGAGCCTACAGTGGATTATTACACATGCAACCCATCACAGAGGTCATTTGGTCCAGTTCCCAATCAACAGATTATTGCGTCATAATCAGCACTGAACAATTTCCAAATGATAGTCATCTGAGCTGTAGCCTCAGAGACCTCTGTGAATTCATGAGTCTTGTCTGGACCTCTAAAGAAACCAATTCTTGTTGTATTAGCTTTTCCTGGGGAAACATGTTCAAATGTCTGTTCACCTCTGATAGGGCACTGTGGTTGATGGAATGTGAAATGTCTCATATGTTTATGATTAAGTCTCCTACTCAATCCCCAGCTGGTTGGCAATTTCAGAGGTTGAGACTTGCTGAAGGAGATGTGTTTTGGGGGGCAAACCTTGAGTTTTATCAGTGCTAGCTAGCTCACTCTCTTGATGCTTCTTGCCAGCTGCTGTGACAAGAGGTGATGACCACCCTCTGCTCTGCTATGCCATGAAATTTCCCCTTGAGACTTTCAGCCTAAATAAACCCTTTCATCCTATCAGCTGCCTTTGGTGGGAGTTTTGTCAGCAATGAGGAGGTAACTTCTGCAGGCACCAATGAAAGGTCAAGGTAACAATCTCATCAAATTCCAACGTGGTGAATTTATTGGGGTTACTTACAGAGCATGGGTGAGGGGCTACTTATAGGAGCATAGAGACCCCCCCAAATAGCTGTATCACTACAAAGTCCCACCCTATCATGGATAGTGAACCCATGGAAGCTACAATGTGGAGTCCCTCTTTCAGTTAACCTACTTCTATATAATCTAGCATTGATGCACTTTAGGGTGGCTGGGCCCCCAAAATAATAATAATAAAAACCAGCAACATCCTTGGTCTTATTTTTGCAGTCTCTACTATGCTAGAGATCCAGAGAAAAAAACCTTCCTAACCTGTTTTTCCAAAGTCAACCTGAGCTCCTCCCTGGAGGTGGAGTGGAAGATCTCCTGGCATTGTGTTTGGTTAAACTTAACTTCCTGAGCCAGCCTAGCCTAGACCAATCAGCTGTCTCTCTGGATCACTTAAGGGGAGAGACTGGGACTTCTAGGGGGAATTTTTAAATACACCAGGGGAAGACAAATCACTCTCTCTTCCTCTCTCTTGGCTGACCAGTGTAGATCCCCTAGATCTCCAGGTTTTGTTAAACCCTGGTAGGAGGAGCATCTGTCTCCCACATGGGCCTTTTCTCACTCTGTACTTTCTCCTCTTTCCTTCTCAATTTAATAAAGTCTCTCTAAATCTTACCCTCTGGTCTAGGAAATCAATTCTTTAAATTCATAAGACAAAATCCTGAGGTATTTTAAATTTGTCGGTGCATTGGTGACCCCGATTCAGTATCTCCCATGATCACTTGCAACTGTGGGTGTGGGCAGCGGGGTGTAAGGGTTGTAATCCCAATTGAGGGTTCTATAATCCTTCCTCCATCTACTAAGAAGTATGGATAACTTCATTAGCACTCCAAGCCCTGGCTACCACTGCAGTGTTCTGGGGTTAGTTGCCTTGTCTGCTAGCCCAAGGAGTCATCTACTCCAAGCTGGTCATGGGGAGAAAATGTTAGAACATGTTACGCCAGGAGGAAAATTGCCATTCTATCACAAGGCATTTCTGAGGTCAAAAGCTCCACTAATGTCATTCTGAATTCAACCAGAACATTCCGTGGTTCAATCAAGCTTGGAAACCAGTGATATTCAGAACCTTTTACTCGATGCGTGGATTCCATCTGTAAATTGAGGAACCCACAGGCATGGAGCTGCCCAGGTATAAGCAGCTTTTTTTGTTTTGTTTTGTTTTTAGTTCCAATTGCCTGGACTTAGAGATAAGAGAATATCATAGTCTAATTTCTAATGCTGTCAACAAATGCCCAAGGTTGGGTAACTTGTAAACAAAAGAGGCTTACTTAGCTTATATTTTTTGGAGATTTGGTTGCAAGGAGGCAGCATCTGCTTGAGTAGTTAATTGTCTCCTTGGTTAAGTCCCAGCCTGGCGAAAGATGAATTAGTAAATTAGAGAGGGGGGGCGAAAGAGAGAGTTCACGTAGCAAGACAAGAACTGGGAGAGAAATTGGAGGGGTTCTGTTTCAATCTTTAACAATAACCCACATTCGTAAGGACTCACCAGGATCTCACCAGAATTATACTCATCCTTCCCACAGTGATTTTGTCTCCTTTCACTAGACTCTGCCTTTGAAAGGTCCACCACCTTGGGCGTGTTCCTGTGTCCATCTATGTGTGGAAGTCAGAGGATCACTTCAGATGTCTTTTCTCAGGTGCCATCCACCTTTTTTTTTTCTTAGAGACAAGGTCCCTCACTGGCCTGGAACTCTCCACGTACACTAGACTAGCAGAGCCACTTATCTCTGCCTCCCCGGCATTGGGGTTGCAAACACGTGCCACACCCAGCTTTTAAAATGTGGGTTCTGGGGATCAAATTCAGTTCCTCAAGTCTGCACAGCAAGCATTTTACCATCTAAACTATCTCTCCAGCCCATCAACCACCTCCTAACACCACCACATAGGTACCATGCTTCTGACCTAAAATTTTAGGGGGGATCTTCAAATCTGATTCAAGCCAATTCAAGGTCCTAAATCTGTACGTGGATTTCATGGAAGGGAGTGACAAATTGGTTAATGGTGTTTTCCCTGGACATCGCTTGTGGTCAGCCTACAGTCATGGGTTTGTCACTCCTGAGAAAAGGTTTTTATCAAGTCTGAATCCCGCTCCTCTATACAGTCACATTTGCAAAGACAGAGAGCCATGGTTTTAGTTCATATGTGAACTTACATGAAAGCATGGCAGGAGAACATGGAATTAGAGAGATTCACACAAGGCCTGGAGAGATGGCTCAGTGGTTAAGAGTACTTCCTGCAGAAGCCTGAGGGCTGGAGGGGGCCTGAGACTATGTGAATTTGAGTCTCCAGATCCCACATAAAACACCTGGGCATGACCCTGCACACCTGTCATCCCAGCCTCCCAGGGGGAGCAGAGACCTGAGAATTATTGGAACCCCAAAAGCTCTGGAACCAATAAAGAGACTCTAGCTCAAAATAAGACTGGGTGGGAAGAGTGAGAGAGTGGGACACCACCCATAGGCAAGTGCTCCTTGCCCACTTTTGTCACTGGTGACTGTGTGGGACACCACACCACACACACACACACACACACACACACACACACACACACACACAAGCAAAAAAACTTTAACATATGTAAGAGGCCAGTTAGCAGAGGACTGAAAACCCTTACTTTGGCTGCATGTAATAAGAGAGCATGCAAAAGATGGTGACATCTAAACACAGGAGAGGCAGGTGTCACACGACTGACCTCTAAAGTGTCAGGAGACCCCTGTCTGGGCACTTTTGAATGTATACTTTTTCCCAGCTCACTATCCCATTCCTATTCTCTGGAGTTCCCTTCTCTTTCTTTTTTTAAAATATTTTAGTTATTCATTTTCAAGCAGAGAGATACAGAGAGAGAGACAGAGAGAGAGATACAGAGAGAGAGAGGAGCACCAGGGCCACCACCTTGTGGGTCTGGCTTATGTGGGTCCTGGGGAATTGAACTGGGGGCCTTAGGCACTGGAGGCAAGTGCCTTAACCGCTGAGCTATCTCTCCAGCCCCTCCCTTCTCTTTCTTAAGAAACAGTCTCTATTTCTACTACCTTACTACTTACTTTTGCCCCTGGTCCAAAAGCACGAGACAGTCTTAGCTCTACAATAGGACTGCTCCAGAAAGGTGCTCAACCTTCCAAGTGGCAGGTGCCTGCTTATTAAGAGGACATGATCTCTTCTTGACTTAATGCAAGAGATGATTTATTTTTTTTCGGAGGCTCAAGCAAGCTTCTGAATGTGAAGAGGCTTTCTAAATGCTAAAGCTTCATTTCAAAAGGAAAAGCGGAGTGCGATTATTGCCAGCATATTGTCAAACACTGGTATTGTCTCCTCAGGACTACAGGTGCTTCAGTAGGGAGTTGAATAGGCACATGTCTTATTACAGAATTCAAAACACCCAGGCTTTCTTCTCATAATGCTATCAGGACTTCTTTTGTTATCAGAACAAAGACTTGTTCAAACTCAGCCGTCAGAAAGAAGGTTTGCCTGGTTTTCAAATCGCATTTATAAACAAACATCCACCTCTCTGCCGGCTCCCTCGGCCTTCGTCTATAAGGACCCAGCTCCATCATTGACTGCAATGAAACTGGCCTGCCTGCCCTGTGCCTTCTACTCAATAGAACTTGGAAATACAAATGGTGACTTCAGCTGAGGGGCCTACCTGACCCCTGTTATTTTACACTCAACAGACTTCATTTGTCAAAAGTTAGGTGACAGAGATTGTGAATAGGCAGGATGACACCAGATACTAAAGCAATGGAGTGACAGGTTTATCTGTTAATGATCCCTTTAAGGGTGAGGGGTAGGTCTTACGTATTTCTGTCTCTTACAACAATTAACATTTGATTTTATATTCTGGGGGAACCCAACACACGTTTCCTGAGCAAGCGCATGCCAGATGGTATGAATGTATACTGCATAGGTGGTTTTGTGATGAATCGAGGCTACTTGGGATTTTTTAAAAAATTCTTTATTAATGATTCATCCATATACACAATATATTTTGATCATAAACTGCTCCCATTAGGTTCTTAGGTCCTCTCACCTCACCCCCTCTACTGAACCCTTTCTTCTTTCCAACTAGTTCCTCTTCTATTTGTATGTATTTTTTTGCTCCTCCTCCCAATCCTCCCCAATACTGGGAAGGTCTTATGCAAGTAACGACATCGGCTATGAGGTCATTAAAGTAACGGCCACTTCCTGTCTGGAAGATGGTGTTGCACAGCACTCCTCCCCATCCTCTACCCCCTCTTCCATGATGCTCCCTGAACCGTGGAGGGTGTTCACAGAGACTAGGGTCAAGATAGACTTCGTCTCCCCTGTCAAGACTAGAAAGGAACTCTGGTAGAGTCAAGATATGACCAAAAAAAAAATGGCTTCCTAGTTCTTCCTTCTAGAAAGTTCTCAGGGGCTGTTTTTCCCCATCTGCAGGGGAGTCCTTCTTAGTCTTCACTCTCCTTCCCCCACCCCACACCAACCAATCAAGTTCCTCCAAATACACTTAGACTTAGCCAACAAAGTTCATCCCAACTGAATGGCTAATGGACATCTCTGAAGTTAGGGAAGAAAAAATCTGGTTTAAGTCACTATGTGGTTACCTGCTCAGGATTCCTCCCATCTTGGGATCCTTTCTGCTTTATTTTTCATAAACAAATCTTTCATAATTCACCTTTCTGTGTGTCTACCCCTGTCATTTCCTTGCTAGTTGTCAAAAGCTCAAGATCCGCTGGCTTAGGATGTACTAGAGACAAATGAGTGTCCAGTTCTCCAACCCCTGAGCTAACTAAGCCCAACCAAGGCTAAGAGAAGCGCCCCAGCTCTCAGCACCACTAACATTGCGATCCAGGTGTCTCATTTAGAACTAAGCACTCAACAGTCTTGACAGGGAGAGTGATCACTGGATCACTTTGTCTCTTCCTAAAGTGATCACATTGCATAAATCTCCCTTTTAAATTTTATTAATTTTTTTTTGAGGTACAGTCTTAACTCTAACCCAGGCTGGCCTGGAATTCACTATGTAATCTAAAGCTGGCCTTGAACTCACAGCAATCCTCCTACCTCTGCCTCCCAAGTGCTTGGGATTAAAAGCGTGCTCGACCACTCCTGGCTAAATTTCTTTTTTTTTCTTTTTAATATTAATTTGACTCTTTTTTCATTGGCTAATTGAAGACATGTGGCAGAGCCTGGCATGCTAGGGGTGCTAGGATTGAGTCTTTGACACAAACTCTGGTAACAGTTTGGTAGTTCATGCTTTTATCCCCAGCACTCAGGAGACTGAGGCAGGAGGATTGCCACAAGTTCAAGTCAAGCCCAAGCTACCTAGTGAGTTAGTGAGTTTGATAACAACCTGAGCTATAACGTTAGACTGTTACTAGAGTTTTTGTTTGTTTGTATGTTTGTTTGTTTGTTTGTTTTAGGGTTCAAGTAGTCCTGCCAGACCCAAAGAGCTCACATTGGGAAAAAGCTCACAGTGGGAAAAGAAATAAAGAAGTTGAGTGACTGAACCCGAGGTTTAGGGTTAATGAAAGCAAGAGGTACGTAAACTAGTCAGTCCTGCAGTCCTGGTCAAGGTGTGGTCCTGCCCATCGCTGACCTACCATTGTCTGGACTCCAGTCTCTCCTGCAAGGCTGTCAGCACTGTGTGAACTCTCTTCCTTTTGCTGCTACCAGGCTTCAGCCTTTCTTTTCCCTAGCATAAGATTCCTGGGGAAATTCCAGTTCCTTGGTGTCCTTTGTCGCAATATTCTTACTGCTGAAGGGATGATCACAAGTGTCTCTTTATAATAATTCCTCTCTTGACAGGGTGGTTATTCTGTACAAGAAGGAAAAACAAAAGAAAGAATGAAGGTGTGTGTATGTGTCTGCACATCAAACAGAGGCTCTCAGACAAAACAATACCTGCTTGAGAACAGAAAGATTGAGAGATTGGTATCTCCTTATCGCCTATAGAATTAGCACACTCAATCAATTCATTTCAAAAATAATTACTTAATCCTTTGAGCTGGTTGTTTGATCTTGATTTTTTGCAAGACACCTCCGGGTGTATCTTGATGCATCAGAGTCCAGATCTGTGGGGTCTGGAGGGACAGCTCCAAAAACAGAAACCCTGTGTGCATCTCTGTGTGGACCTGTATCAGCAGTTAAGCAGATATCTCTATACATTAAAAAAAAAAAACCCTCTGGGGCTGGAGAGATGGCTCAGGGGTTAAGGCACTTGCCTCCAGTGCCTAAGCCCCTGGGTTCAATTCCCCAGTACCCACATAAACCAGACCCACAAGGTGGTGGTGGCCCTGGTGCTGTCTCTTTCTCTCTCTCTCTCTCTCTCTGCTAGAAAATGAATAAATAAAATATTTTTTTAAAAAACCTCTCATTTGTTTATTTGAGCTAGGGAGATTGCTCAGTGGTTAAAGGTACTTGTTTGCAAAGCCTAACGGCCTGCATTCAAGTCCCCAGTTTCCATGTAAAGCCAGATGCACAAAGTGGCACAGGCATCTGGAGTTTGTTTGCCTTGGCATGCCAACCCCCTCTCTCAAATAAATGAATAAAAATATTTTAAGAATTTTTTACTTATTTGCACATGCATATGTGTACATCTACAATACACTATACATATACACCATGTAAAAAGATTGCTGTGAGTTCAAGGCCAACCTGAGACTACATAGTGAATGCCAGGTTAGCTTGGGCTAGTGTGAGACCCTACCTTAAAAAATAAAACAAACAAACAAACAAGAAGTAATTCAAATTCAGTCATAGCCATCGTACATATAATATAGCCAGTAGTGTTTGGTTTGTATGTGATACAATATCTGGTACCAAAGCTTTCTGCTCTTAGGGCAATATTCTCTGTTTTAAAAATAAATGGCATTGATTTAGCATTAGAGCCTTTTTATTATAAGGATTTATCTCAAAAGAACTTTTAAAGATATAAAACATACAGTTTCTGTAGCCTTGGGTTTTTTAGCGCCAAATCAAACTGAATAATAAAGTGAAACGGAATAATAAAATGATCCAATAGTGTAAGCTTGAGTTAAGTCTGATTTGGAAGCACCTTTCATAATTACAAGGCTAGAAGCTGTCTCTGTAGATTCAGCAGGACCGAATCATGAAATGAATTAAGACCATACCAAATTATTAATACTTTTCATATGCTGTGAAAAGCCTTCCTTCATGCCTCTCCAGGAATTGAGGAGAAGTGTCTCAAAGAGCAGACAGGGCAAATGGAAGAAAATTAATAAATTGGAGATTTCTTATTGTTCTTTAATATCCACTTGTCAAACCCTTTGAAGACTTACAGTTCTTTATTCTTTTCAAAAAGCTTTCCACCGCCTTATCTTTTCATCTTCCTAACACCTCTGAGTTCCTGAGAAGGGTCTCAAATAAAGACTGGTGAAGAGCTCAGAACTCTGGCTCCGTTCCTCCCAGTGACCCCCACACAGACAAGTTCTTAATCTACTCTCTGCTTTCCTGGCCCCACCTGTCCCACTCACACAGGGCATGGGGGAGGCCAACTCACCCAGGGATCCTCCTTTCCCTGCCTCCTAAGCACTGGTATTACAGGCCTGCATTGCATGGGTGCTGGGGATCCAAACTCAGGTACTCATGCTGGGACAGCCTGTAGGTTCTTTCTTTAAAAAAAAAGTTGAGAGAGAGAGAGAGAGAGAGAGAAGAGAGAGCGTCACTGCAAATGAACTCTAGACATCAACTTGTGCATCTGGCTTTACGTGAGTACTGGGGAATTGAACCCAGGTTTTTAGGCTTTGCAGGCAAGCACTTTAACCACCAAGCCATCTCTCCAGCCCAGGTTCATTCTTTTGATAGGCCTGGAGTGGTAGGAAGCTTTTCGTTTCTTTTCTTTGTAGACCAGCTTTGAGCTCATTTCTGTGTGCCTGATAATAGACTAATTTTGCAATTGAAGAAAGGTGATGGTCTGACAGTTGAAGAGAGGGGCAGACATATCTGTTTCCTGTCTATTCCCTCCCACATTTATATGAGATCTACAATAAATAGCACCCTCAGTGTCCATCTTAGTACAAGAGCTGAGATCAGACCCATAATTCCCTGGCCAACTGCTTGCTGTCCAGTGACTGAGCAAGACAAGTGGCCCCCCACAGGGCCATTTCCACCCAGCATGGGACCCTGGAGTGAGCAATCTACCCTCTAGAACTCACCATGTTGCTGCTGGAAACTGTCAGTTCTACGGTGCCTTGACTGCTCCCCCTGCCCATTCCCACTTCCTTCCTGTCATTCATAAATGATACCCCCAGGAAGCTTTTTTTGGCATTCCTCATGTCCTCTCAGCTTCTGCTTTCCAAGGGCACAAGATCCTAGTTATAACAATACTTGCATGGTCAGACGATACAGGGGAAATACTTCACTTGGTATTGATCCACTCTAAGTGCTCAGTATTCTTTCCTTGTCTGTGTCCTCTTGATTGCCCATTTGCATGTGGGAGAACAGAGACCATGTTTTCGGTGAAGAGCCATCTTAAGTAAGTTTGCTCCACCAGTCAGCAATTTAACACATGGTTCCCCCAATGGAGACTTCTTGACCATAACAGTACATGAGCAGTACATCATTCATAACCAAGAAATCATATCTATGTCACTCTCCAGGTTTGGAATAATTAATAATGCCAGTGCATCTCTAAAGAAAGTTTATGGGGGTTGGAAGAAATCCCAGTGGGTAAGGTGCTTGCCTCACAAGCATGAGGGCCTCAGTTCCATCCCTAGCACTCACCTAAGAGAATTGGACACCAGCCTAGTTAACCCAGCAGTGAGGAGGTAGAGATGGGTGGATCTCTGGGATAGTCTGGTTGGCCAGTCTAGCCTTGGTAGGTGAGTTCCAGGCAAGCAAGAGATTCTGTGTCAAAAACTGTGGATGGTGCCTAAAGAATGTCACCTGAGGTGCTCCTCTGACTTCCACATGTGTGAACATGCATGTGATGCACACCCCATCCTCACACACAAGTATCTGGCTTGCACCGGACATGTGTTTGAGTTCTCCTGGCTCCTTGGCAGTTGGTTCTTTCCCAATACTCTGCTCTGGAGACCCCCAAAAGTAAAAAGTACATACAGCCCTCTAGAGACTCTTTGTCTATGCAATATCATTTGTTGGTTTTTTTTCTGTTATGTCTTAGCTGAAAAGTTTTTAATTTTTTAATTTGTATTTATTTGAGAGAAAGAGATCAAGTATGGTTGTGCTGGAGCCTCTTGCCACAGCACACAGACTCTAGATGCCTGGGCCACTTTGTGTATCTGTGTGCTTTAGGTGGTGTCATGGTTTGATCCAGGTGTCCCCCACAAACAAATGAATGTGTTCTGATAGATCGATCCTCAGCTGATGGCAATTCGGGAATTAGAACCTCAGTAGAGCTGTGTTGTTGGGTGTGGTCTTATGGGGTTATAAGCCAGCTTCCCCTTGCCAGTGTTTGGCACACCTTCCTGCCGCTGTTTGCAGTGCTGTGGCAGAGGTGATGTCCAGCCCTCTGCTCATGCCATCGTTTTCCCTGCCAGGATGGAGTCTCCCCTCAAGTCCATAAGCCAAATAAACCCATTCCTCCACAAGCCGCTTTTGTTTGGGTTCTTCCTGCGCAGCAACTAGAATGCTGACTGCAACAGGTGGTTACTGGGGAATAGAATCTGGACTGGCAGGCTTTGAAAGCAAGTGCTTTTAACTGCTGTGCCATCTTCCCTGCTCACTTTTCATCTCAACTGTAGGCTTATAGGTAATCTCTGATGATCACTTAGTACGCTGGCCTCCACACACATGTGCTCAAACACACAAACACACATACATACATGCACACCACATACATATATACATGCAAAACTTAAAAAAAAAAAATAAAACTCTTGCACTTTTGTGACTAGCCCTGGGGGGCAATTTGAAATGAGGGCACTGAGGGTTGCCACAGAGCAGCAGATGGCATGGATGGTATGAAATGTGTTATAATAATCTAATGGAGACATAGAGGAAATGGAATGGAAATAAAGCCAAGCCTTCAGAATGCTGTCTGGTGTCGGCAGGGAGGAAGCGCTGAGACAGAAAGGAAGGGCCTGCCAGACTGTGCTTTGGCTCAAAGCTGCCGTGTAAACCTGCAGATGAGGGTGAGGGTTTCAGAAAGACGTATAAATCTTTGGGTGTTAAATACAGCTATACAAAATGTTGACTATCTCAAGTATCCAAGTTACTCAAGGGCTATAGTGAGATCCAAGAAGATAGAATTAGAAAGCATAGGAAAATAGGAACACACTGAACATTTGGAGGGAAGTGGGATTTGGAGGAAGTCCCCAGTATGTATATGATTGGTAGAGAAGAGAAGCAAGACAAATTAACTGCAGATTGCAAGGAAGGGGAGAGTAAAAAGTTATAGAGCACGGAGGGATGCTATGCAGGAGTTCCTGAAATATTGCTAAATTCTCAGACATTTGAAATGACATGGATTTCTAAAAATATTTAGTGTGTGTGTCAGTTAGCTATAGTCCATTGCTGGGACAAAAGTTCCTGAGATGTACAACTTAAAATGAGGAAAAATATATTTTGGCTCATGGTTTCAGAGGTTTCAATCCATGGTCAGTTGATTGATTATTTGTGGCAATGAGGCATAGGATCATGGTGGTGGGAGTGGGGAGAGAGAGAGAGAGAGAGAGAGAGAGAGAGAGAGAGAGAGAGAGAGAGAGAGAGAGAGAGAGAGAGATATCAAGGACAGCTCCTGGTGGATGACTTACTTCATCCAATTAGACCCTGCCTCCTACAGTTCCCATAACCTCCCAATAACACAAAAAACTACAAATTAATCAACAGATCAATCCATTCACGAGGTCAAAACCATGTGAAGCAGCCATATCCCTGAGGCCCCTACCTCTGAACACCGCTGCATTGGGGAACAAGTCTTGACACGTGAACTCTGGGATCACTCCAAGCCATAATATTGTGTCTCCTTCTCTCCTTTTTTCTTCCTCTTCTCTTCCTTTTCTCCTTCTTCTCTTCCTCCGTCTTTTAAAAATATTTCTGAGAACTTCCAGCTGATTTCTCATGGTTCTTGCATCACTATTTTCTACTCATGGCATCTTAGAACTCTTCAATTGTAAGGCGATCGTAGAGGTGGCATTGTGGACTGGACAGGCTCTTACAAGCTTGGATCAGCATCTGAAAGTGGCCTTTAGAGAATCAGCTTCCTTTCTGCCCCACTCCCAATCAATCATTTTGGGCTCAAATGTGGATTGTGTTTTTATTTTTGAAAATTTTCCTTTTCTTATAAAATAAAAATTGCTTATATACACAATTAAATATAAAAAAAAAAAAAAAAAAAAAAACACCTGGCCAAAAGCAGCTCATGGGAAGGAAGGATTTATTTTTGGCTTACAGCCTCATGGGGAAGCTTCATGATGGCAGGGGCAAGCATGTCATGAGCAGAGGCTGGGCATCACTTCTGCCTTAGCAGGTGGAAAAGAGCAGCAAGAAAGCAAGCTGAACTAACATCAGCAAACCAGGGGCTAATAAACCTAAGGTCACCCCTCAGTGACTCATATCCTCCAGCATGGCTCCACCCCACAAATTGCCTTCAGCTGGGGACCAAGAATTCAGAACACATGAGTTTATGGGGGACATCAGATTCAAACCACCACACTGTTGTATCCAATGCTATTTTTATACCTTGTCCTTTGGCCCCTTTGAAGTTCTAGCTGGATGTGGTCCTGAAGGAGTCTCCCAGCCATGGCCAGACACTGAACATAATGCTAAGAGATGCCTCCTCTCCGATCCAGCCCAAAGGATAAGAACCAGCTTAACATAGGGAAAGAACCATCCATCATGGCCCCTCTCCTCCTGAGCCCTGGTGTTCATAAAGATTCTGTGGGCTTCCAAGTTCTCTTTGTCCTTAGAATTTCTAATTTCTTCATCAACTTTTTCTCCATTCGGTCTTGATTTCTTTCTATAGTGCTTTTTCCCTTAGGGGATGTATATTCAATTCGAACATCTGCTTACAGCTTCCTTTTGAATACCGAGGCAATATTCATTGAATTTCTGTTCCATTGTTTCCCTTCTCTCTCGATAAATTATCCTGTCTCCTGTTAGAGGCCACTATGTCTCCCTTACTGAACTTCAGACCCTTCATGCACCTGAAAAACCCTTCTGAGTTTATCTTCATTTCCAGTGCAGGCTTACCTTGATTATTTTCCATTGTCTGCTCAGTCTTGCTGCTGTTTGATACTAATGCTTTGTGCAGTACACGGAAATGTTTGCTAAGTTCCTCCCTGTCTTGCCTTTGCTCATTGGCCTTGAGTGAATAAACGATGGGGGAACAAGATGTCTGCCACAGTCCACAAGCCCACTGTGTCTGTCAGATCCAAGTAACAGCTGAGAGTCTTGCCTCACAAACATATCAGTCAACCTTGTGCAGGGTGACTGTATTATTCAGTTTTACCATCACTGTGACCTAATGCCCGAGTGAGGAAATATTTATTTTGGCTCATGGTTTCAAAGGGTTTGCTTAGCTCCAGGCCACCACTGTGATGGCAGGAGTCTGTGATGGAGGAGATTTTTCACTTCATGGAAGACAGGAAGCAATGAGAAAGGAATACAGGAAGGAAGAAGTGGTAGAGGGCTCAGTGGGTAAAGGGCTTCCCACACAAGCATGAGGATCTGTGTGTGGCTCTCCTCCAAGAACCATGTAAAGTGCTAACACAGAGACAAGGAACCCCTGAGGCTCATTGGCTCGCTAGTCTCTACAAATTGATAAGTAATTCAATGAGAAAAACCTGTCTCAAAGAGTAAAGTGAAGAGCCGGGCGTGGTGGCACACGCCTTTAATCCCAGCACTCGGGAGGCAGAGGTAGGAGGATCACCATGAGTTGGAGGCCACCCTGAGATGACATAGTGAATTCCAGGTCAGCCTGGACTAGAGCGAGACCCCACTTCGAAAAACCAAAAAAAAAAAAAAAAGAGTAAAGTGAAGAACAATTGAGGAAGATCCCCCAATATCAACCTCTGGCCTCACACACATGTGTGTATGCACCCCCTACATGCACCCACATACATATAAATACATATACCTACATGCACCCACATACATATGAATACATATACCTACATGCACATACACCACACAATCACATGCAAAAAAAGAAAAATGCAGGAAGGAACCATGGTAAAATACATTCCTGAGGACACCCACAGTGACTGACTTCTTCCAAATAGGCCCATTGCCTGCCTCTCATCACCTCCTAATGACGCCATCATATTATGAATGCATCAAGGAAGTGATCCATCGATTAGGTCAGAGCTTTCAGGATTCAATCACTTTTCCAAACCTCATCAGCTGCTTAGCAAGCTCCCAATACCTGAGGCTATAAGAGGCACTTGATATTGAAACCATAACTGTGACTTCAAAGCTGGCTCTGTCAGCCCCAGTCACCATGATGGATCTCTTTCTACCTCACCCTAGAAGTGCTTCCCTGGCTCAGTATAGGCTTAGAAACTTCAGGCTGGTGCCAGACTGCTCACAGACTAAGGATAGCTCTGGATACAAATCTGAGAGATGAAGGCTGGGAAGATGGTCAGTGGATGAAGGATCTGTATTCAGATCATGAGCATCCATGTGCATAAAGTTCACACCTGTAACCTCAGCACTGGGGAGGCAACGAAAAGGATCCCTAGGGCTTGCTGTTAGCTAGTAGCAAATCAGTGAGTTTCAGGATCAGTGAGAGATCATTTTTCAAGGAACAAGATGGAGAATGGAGAATGACTGAGGAAGACCCTCAGCGTCAGGTTCTGGTCTCCACTGTGTGCAGGCATGCACACACACACACACACACACACACACACACACACACACACACACGACTGACTGTGCATACACACACACATACATGCATGAAAGAAATACCAAGAGGTAAAACAGGACTAACTCAGTATAATGCACGTAGAAAAGAAAACCTAGGTGCACCCAAATGCCAGGAGCTCTACCACTGAGCCACACCCCAGCCCCTCACTGGGGATTCTAGGCAGGAGCTCTACCACTGAGCCACACCTCAGCCCCTCACTGGGGATTCTAGGCAGGAGCTCTACCACTGAGACACACCCCAGCCCCTCACTGGGGGACTCTTGGCAGGGGCTCTACCACTGAGCTATATCACTAGCCTTCTTTTTTATTTTTTATTTTGAAGTGTGATCTCACTAAGTTGCCTAAGTTGGCCTGGAACTCACTCTGTTCCTCAGGCAATCTTGAACCTGTGTTCCTCTTGCATTTGCCTCCTGAGTAGCTGAGGTTACCAGGCCTGACTCTCCCTGACTTCTGATCTAGCAGGGATTTCTCAGGTTTATAACTATAGTATGTAGTTTTGTGGGACTTTCACAAACACAGAGAATCTATTAGGCATCTTGGATTTGGAGGATGCCCCTCTTCCCATGGCCAACAATCCACATCCCTTTGGAGTAGCACAGACTGGGGTCAGATCTGGCTTCCATGTCTTAATCTCTGAATAATTTTCAGCAGGCAATAAAATGAACAAGAGGACAGATGGGATTCTGTGAAAATTAAGAAAAAATCCATGTAAAATATTAAGTTTTTTAAAGTATTTTATTTATTTATGTGAGAGGAGGGAAAGGAAAGCTAGAATAGGCACACCAGGGCCTTTTACTTCTGCAAACAAACTTCTTTTTTAAAAAATATTTTATTTATTCATTTTCAAGCAGAGAAATACATCGATAGAAAGAGAAAGAGAGAGAGAGAGTGCACCAGGGCCACCACCTTGTAGGTCTGGCATATGTGGGTCCTGGGGAATTGAACCCAAGGCCTTAGGCACTGGAGGCAAGTGCCTTAACCACTGAGCAATCTCTCTAGCCCCAAACAAACTTCTTACACTTGCACCACTTTGTACATCTGGTTTTAACATGAGTACTGGGGAATTAATCCTGGGCCAACAGGCTTTGAAAATAAGTGTCTTTAACTACTGAGCCATCTCCCCAGTTTTTAAAAATACTTTTATTTATTTATTTGAGAGAGAAATTTGTAGATTTAACATCTGGATCATTGATTGTCTTTGATATCTTATGTTCCTAGAGGGGTGCTGAGGGTCTAGTAATATCCATTTCATTTCCACCTAATAGCCCCAGGCAATGTGCAGAGATTTCTGTGTGCTAATTTTTCGGGGGACGTCTAGATTTTTTCTTGCTGTGTGCATGTGTATGTGTTATTCATGTGTGTATGCATGTTCATATGTATGTGGGCAAACATGTGTGTCACATATGTGCATTTGGAAGCCAGAGGTCAACATCTGGTATCATCCTCAGTTGCTCTCTGTCTTATTCTTTGAGACAGGGTCTCTCACTGAACCCAGAGCTCACTGATTTGGCTAGACTAGCTAGACAGCAAGCTCTGGGGGTCTTCCTATCTCTACCTCCCCAACTATGGGATTGCATGTATTCCCAGCTTTACATGGGTGCTGAGGTTGTGAACTTGAGTCTTTACGCTTCCATAGCAAGCACTTGGCTCACTGAACCATCCATCTCCCCAGCCCCTGATTTCTGCTTTTTGAGACCATGTAGTGGTTGGATTCTGGTATCCCCCATAAACTTAATGTGTTCTGAATGCTCGATCCCCAGCTGAATTGGAACCTTGTTGGAGGCATGTTGTTAGGGGTGGGCTTATGGGGGTGAGGGATTATAGCCAGCTTCCCCTTGCCAGTTTTTGGCACACCTTCCTGCAGCTGTTTGCTATGTTGTTGTGGAAGTGATGTCCACCCTTTGATCATGCCATTGTTTTCCCCTGCCCTCAAGTCTTTAAGCCAAAATAAACCCATTCCTCCCCCAAAATAACAGTGCTGTAGTGGAGGTGATGTCCACCCTCGGCTCATGCCATCATTCTCCTCTGCCATCACGGATCTTGCCCTTGAGTCCGTAAGCTAAAATAAACTCATTCCTCCACAAGCTGCTTTATGGTTGGGTTTTTATTGCAGCAACTAGAAAGATTGAGTACTACCACTCACTATGTAGCCCAGCTTGGACTTGAACTCATGGAATTCCTTGCGCCGTAGACTCCAAAGTGTTGGGATTACCAGAATGAGTCACCACATACTTTGTACATGGATCTTCAAAACTAGGACATGAGTGAGACATTCATCATCGCTCCCATTTTCCCAAGAAGGAAATGGAACCATCTAGAAAATCAATAGCTTTTTCAAAGTCACAGGGTCAGTGACTGACCCAATTGGAACCCAATTGGAACACCAATCCTCCCAACAGTTAGGCCAATGACCCAAAGGCCACTGACTTTTACAATGAAGGTCAAGATCACAAGAGCACACCCTCTAGGCTACGGTGAAGCATACTTTTCTGTAGACCTTTAATAAAACCATCTGTTTATTTTCGCACCATGAGTAGATTTTTTTCACCTTCTCTGCCTGCAGCCTGCCTCTTAGCGAGAAAAGGACATCAGCTCCTCTATTCAGCTGGTCTTTGAGATTCTAAGCATCAAGGGGAATCGCTCTCTGAGGTCAATCCAAATGATTATTAGAAGTACTCAATTTCCTTTAGTGAAGGCACTTTGTCGGTTCAATCTACTGTGGAATTTGTCGTATTAATAGATTGAAGTATACGTTAGGGACTTCTCCTAGATGCTTCTTTTAATTTAAGCTCTAGGGGTTTAACTTTCCAAAATACTCAATTTTGTTCATTATGAAAACTAATAACTGGCTTATTTCACTGCTAATTTGGGTACGAAGGTTAATTATCTATAGTGGAGTGGTCTCGAGCTAATCTAAAGTCTACCTGTGGCTAATTGATTTTTCCCCCATGTGCTGAGAAATGAATATTTCTTTGTGGGGAGAAAAAAAGAAAGAAAGAAATGTTTCACTAAGGTAGATTTTTGTTTCTTTTCTTCGTGAAAGAAATTTGTCCCTCCGGGTTGGTAAGCAACCCTTCCCTTTTTAGAAGACTATCAAATCTATTCACTCATCTACACAAAAAGCATTCCATTCATTTTCATGTTGTCATTGACCTTCACACTATGACCTGCCTCATCATCAGGTCCTACCTGCCTGAGTTTGGTAATATTAATACCCACATTTTATTACACTTTCAGCATGCATGTGTATGTATGTGTACGTGTGTTCATATTTGTGAGGGAACATGTTTGAGATACATGTGGAAGCTAGAGAACAACTTCGGGTATCATTTACCTTATCTTTGCTGGGACAAAGCACCTGGCCAGATGCAGGAGGTAAGGGTTTATTTCAGGCTGATAGTCTTGAGGGGAAGTTTCATCATGGTGGAGAAAGTATGGCAGAGCAGGCACATGGCTCACATCTTTACACATCAGCATCAGGGCAGGAGCAGCAAGTATGAGCTAGCTAGTGAACACCCAGTAGGGCTGGACTACTAAACCCCAAGGTCTGCCCCTAGTGACACACCTCCTCCAGCAAGGCTCCACCTGCCAAAGGCTCTACCAGCTGAGGATGGAGAATGAGGCATTATCACAGACATGTGAGGTGAGGGGGATGATTCACACTCAAAGCCACCACAAGAGGGATGCATATCAGACTCTTCTGAAGATGAAGATATGGAATCCACAGAGATATGGTGCAAATGGCCTGAATTCTACCTGGATGCCTTCTATTCAGCCACATCACCTGTGCTTAATGTACATAGTCACTAAAACATATTACTTTTAGAATAATTTCATCTCTTCCTTCCTTCCTCCATCCCTCCCTCTCTTTCTCTCTCCTTTCCTTCCTTCCATCCATTCTTTCTTTCTTTCTTTCGTCCTTCCTTCCTTCCTTCCTTCCTTCCTTCCTTCCTTCCTTCCTTCCTTCCTTTCTTTCTTTCTTTCTTTCTTTCTTTCTTTCTTTCTTTCTTTCTTTCTTTCTTTCTTTCTTTCTTTCTTTCTTTCTTTCTTTCTTTCTTTCTTTCTTTCTTTCTTTCTTTCTTTCCTTTCCAGGTCTCACATAGCCCAGGCAAACCTCAAGTCTCAAACTCACTATGTAGCCAAAGATGACCTTGAACTTCGAATACTTCAGCCTCTACCTCCTGAGTGCTAGGATTACAGGCATTTACCACCATGCCTGGTTCATATAGTGCTAGGTGCTAGGGATTGAATCCAAGACTTCATGCATGCTAGGCAAGCATTCTATCAATTGATCCACATCCCCAGCCCAGAATAATCTATGATTTCTGATACAGTGCTGTATAGCACATAATTTCTTATGTTCTAAGAAACCCAAATTTTTTAGGAAGAAAGATAGGCTAACTATGCCCGTAAGTTCCTACTGTACATTCCATCTTTGGAAGATCTTATTATTGCCCATCAGGTCTTCCATTGCTCCCTCTTCTGGTCTTAGGATAGAAGGTGAGCTATTTCTGCTTCTAGAAATGAGAGCGCCAGGTTTGGCCTTGAACTTTCTTACAGACATGTTAGTCTTCGGAACAATCTTTCTCCATCTACCTCTGATTTATTTAAAAATTACTTGCTAAACCAACTCGAAGCAGCTCAAAATTAATTTAAACTCCTCCCCAAGTGAATCTGTCAACGTCCACCATTGTAATTTGTTACATTGCATTATAACCTCCTCCAGCACCGTGGCAATGTCAGAGCTCCGATGATGTAGTGTGGTCCTCACGTACCATAGATCACAGCAGCAGTTTCCACACCCATGATAAATGGGGCAGGCCTGGGAAGAATTTTAAAAGAGACCTAAATTTGTAGAGTATATATATATTGTATTCCCTTTAAGTGGCTGAAGGCATCGTCCTCGGAGGATTACTGAGAACCTAAATCATTTTTTCTCTTTTCTCTTTCTATCTACAGAGGTCTGTGAAGGCAATTAACCTGGCATGTTGGTAGAATCGCTGAAGCAATCATTTCCTTTTTTTTTTTTTTGCTCCTGTGGTCTTATAGTTCTGGCCTGATGTTACCCTGTGAGTTGCAAAAGAGAAAACGAACCTGCTTTTTGCTGAAAGGTATCAACAATTAGGTACAGTCACGCTCCAACCATCACTTTGACAGTTTTCTGAGTGGCAGGTGTTACGAGGGTTTGTGTGCGAGAGAGGATAAATAACTCTAAATCTATAGTCTCCATGTACCGACCTGGGCTTCTCTTTGTGGCCGGCATCTGTCGGAAACCTATTAGCTACTATCAGGTTGAGGGACTGGGGAGGTGGCTCAGTGGATAAAGTACTTGCAACAAAAGCGTGAGTACCTGAGTTTGGAGCCCCAGAACCCACATTAAAGTAAATTTTGTAGCACTAGCTTCTGAAATCCAGAGTGCTTATGCCTAATCAAGAAAGGAGATGGAGGGAGAAGAGTCACCCAGAAGCTTGTGAGCCAGCTAGCCTGACAGACTAGCCTGGTGAACAATAACAGACCCTGTCTAAAGCAAGGTGGAAGTTGATGACTGACACCCAACCTCCAAATGTGTGCGATGGCATAGATGTGTACACACACCACAGATCAAAGCTCGTCAGCCATGCAGAAGAAGCAGGATATACTGGTGAAGCAATCAATCTTCCTTTACTAATAACTGAGCTGCAACACTTCCAAGCAAGTGCCTTTAACCACCGAGTCATCTCCCCAGCCACTAGCTGAAATACTTTTATATAAACTGATTTACCTCCCCCTCTTTACAGAAAGCAGCAAATGAAGGAGGCCCCTTATACGGCTGGCATAGGTTCATTCTGGTCCTTAAATAATCCAAGACTCTCCTAACCAGATGACCTAAATAGTCTAACCATCACATATTTTTTTTTTTACAAAGGAGAAAAGTCAGGCCCACTGAGTCACACCAGGTCAATGGCTAGAACTCAAGACCTTAGCACAAGTGTTTTGCATTATTAAGGCTGTAGGTCTCCATGGCAACTGGTTATGATATTGGTGCACCCCAGTAAATTCTGAGTTCAATTGCAGGTAATATGATATTAATTATGAATTCAAAACTTTGGAATTGTTTTGTCTTTTTTTTCCCATGTATATGCATGCCTGTATGTATGTGAGCCTACGTGCATGTGTAGATGTATGTTCATGTGTGCGCCCAACCAAGTATGTGGATGCCACAGGTTGATGCCAGGTGTCTTCCTCAGTCGTTCTCAATCTCGAGACCACGTCTTGCTCTGAACCTGGAGCTCACCAACTTGGCTAGTCAAGAAGCCCTGGGGACTCTTTCTGTCTCCACCTCCCCAGCACTGGGATTACAAGTATGCACACCACCGCTTCCAGCCTTTATGTGGGTGCTGGGGATGGAACTCAGGAAAGCACTATACCCATGGAGCCAGCCTGTTTTGCTGTTTAAAAGTATGAAATAGGTGCTGGGGAGATGACTCATCAGGCAGAATGCTCGCTATGCAAGCCTGAGGATTAGAGTTCAGATCCTCAGGACCTACATAAAGGCTGAGTGAGCATGCAAGCTCTTAAGAGGTGGGCACAAGGGCTCTCCAGGGCAAGCCAGCTAGCTGGATTAGCTGAACAGGCACGCTCTTGGTTCAAGTGATAGAGCCTGTTTCAGTAAATAAAGTGAGGAGCAATCAAGGAAGATGCCCAATGTCAACTTCTGGCCTCCACACACACAAGTGCATATGAACCTGCGCGCGCGCGCGCACGCGCGCGCACACACACACACACACACACACACACACACACATATCAGGTTGAAGCTTCTCAGCAATGCACATGTGGCCCCATGTGCATACACACACACATACACACATGTACACACAACACACATCATAGACACGTGCAAAAATATGAAGTGAAGCAGCTATATCTGGGCTGATATATCAACTTCTTTTAGCCATTATACTAGTTTTTTTGCTTTTGTTGTCATCTGTGGTGCTGGGGTTTGAACCCTGGACCCTGCACATAGTAGGCAAAATGCTCTACCATTGAGCTATTTCCCACTATGTGAAAGAGAGGCGATACATGCATGCATTGCATCACAAACGATAAGTTCTTCATTTGAGGCAGGAATTCATACTCAAGTATAAATGGCTCACATGACGTCTTCCCAGAATCTGATGTGGGAGCAGAGGTCTGTGACTAGTCAAAGGCTGATCGAAGGGGAATGGCTTCAATGTCACCAGGTCACCATACACCCTGCTGTGTTCTCAGTTCCCATGAATTTGCTTCATGGAGCAGTGAAATCAAATTTCACTACTTTTTCAACTTTATTTTACATATTTTGTGGGTTTCTTAAAATCTTTTTTGAATATGTGTGCATGTTGGGTGTGCATGCATGTCTGTATGCTTGTTCATATGTGTGTGGGTACAGGTGTGCAAGCACATGTGTACATGTGTGCCTGTGGAGGCCAGAAGTCAACATTGGGTGTCTTCCTCAGTTGCTCTCCACCTTATTTATTTTTCTTTTTATTTTTTTATTTGCACTCATAGAGAGAGAGAAGAGAGAGAGAGAGTGGGTATCCAACCACTGCAAACAAACTCCAGATGCATGCATCACTTTGTGCATCTAATTTTACATGGGTACTGAGGAATCAAACCTCATTAGGCTTTGCAGGCAAGCACCTTAACCACTGAGCAATCTCTCCAGCCCCCTTATTGTTTTGAAACAAGATAGCTCATGGAACCCCCTACTAAATACTCCTCCTTTTATGTTCCTGTCCTATGAATATATATTTAAATAATATGTAGACATATCTATATAAATTTGCATTCCACATATAAAAGAACATGTGCATTCTTGTCTTTCTGAACCTGCCTTATTTCACTCAACTTGATGACCTCGAGTTCCATCCCTTCTCCTGCAAATGACATCATTTCACTCTTCTTTACGGTTAAGAACAATTCCATTTTGTGGATATGTATCACATTTTCTTTATCTATTCCTCTGTTGATGGGTTTTGTTGGAGGTACCTTTTCATTGCTGAGACAGAACCCTAGACTAGAGGCCGCTCATGGGAAGAAAGGGTGTATTTCAGCTGACAGATTTGAGAGGAAGTTTGATCATGCAGGGGAAGCATGACTGGCTGGGCAGGAAGCCTAGGTCACATCTCCACATCAGTGGCAAGAGAGTAGTGCAAGTGAGCTAGCTCTGAACACTTCTCAAGGCTTGCCCCCGAAGCAACCTCCTCCAGACTCTAGCAAGGCTCTCCACCTCCCAAAGGCTCCACAGCTTTCCTAATTTGCTACCACCTGGGGGCTAGGAATTCAAAATACATGAGCCTTTGGGAGGCATTTCATCCAAACCACCCTAGGTGCCAAGGCTGTTTACCTGTCTTGGCTATTGTGAATAGTATTACCACAAGCATGGATGTGCAGGTGTCTGAGTGGCAGGCTGACTGAATCCTTCGGGTACATGCCAGGGACTGGTGTAGCTGGTCATATCCCCAGGAGTGGCGTAGCTGGGTCATTTGGGGAAAAGCACTCTTCTGCTATAGATGAGGAATACTCATTTTTCTGAACGAACCAACTTGAATTAATCACAGCTGTTCTGTTTCTCAGCAACTATTATTCAATTTACCCTTGCCGTGAGCTCCTTTAGAAATGGAAATACCAAGCATATGAGCACTGGGAAAAAATATCATTTAATGAAGAATCAAAATTTAATCTAAATCTTGAGAAAGAACTTAAAAATACCCAGTCTTCCGAAACTAGATATGGTATTTCCACAAGTTGAGAGAACTGTCTTTTTTTTTTTTTTGAGAAATTAAATATATCCATTATTTATTTACCATTTTGGCTAATCATATCATATTTTTCTTTTTGTGCATTTGTATGTCTGTATGGTGTACATGTGTATGTATAGAAGTTTGTGTGAGCATGGCACATGTGTGGGGGGGAGTGTGCATGCACCTGTGTGCCTGTGTGTGAGACACATGTGTGAGGGAGTGTGCATGCACCTCTTTGCTTATTTGTGTGAGACACATGTGTGTGTACTTGTTTGAGTGAGACACGTGTGTGTGTCTGAGTGTGCATGCACCTGTGTACCTGTATGATACACACATGTGGGGGGAGTGTGCATGCACCTATGTGCCTGTGTGTATGACACATGTGTGTGCTTGAGTGTGCATGCACCTGTGTGCCTATGTGTGAGATACATGTGTGTGTGGGAGTGTGCATGCACCTGTGTGCCTGTGTGTGAGACACATGTGTGTGCCTGAGTGTGCATGCACCTGTGTACCTGTGTGATACACACATGTGTGGGGGAGTGTGCATGCACCTGTGTGCCTGTGCATGAGGAGTCAGATGTTGACATAAAGTGTCAGCCTCAGTCACTCTTCACCTTATTTTTGGTGAGCTGGCGTCTCTCATTGAACAGAGCTCACTGATTCAGCTGGACTTGCTAGCCATTAAATCCCAAGGCTCTTCCTGTCTCCTTCTCCCCAGCACTGGAATTACATGTACAAACCAACACTCTAAACATTTTTATGTACGTTCTGGAGATCTGAAGTGCAGTCCTATACTTGATGGCAAGCAAGCACTTTCGTACCCATCAGGCCATCTCCCCAACCCCCAAATGGTCTGTCTTCTTGTGCTCAGACATGAGTGAATTTTGGTCCTTGTTCTCACCTTGCCAGTGTTGTGAGGAGGCAAACTACACTGGAGGCTGAAAGCATGAAACTTAATGCCAGTCAAAGAATTACTGATGTGGGGCTTTGACTTTTTGTCATTCTAGTTTTACAGGGTAACACTGGGAGGAGGCCCTTGGAGGGCTCCTCCTCATGCATTTTCCTTTCATAGCTGTGCTATGTATTCTCTGACTATGTTTGTGTAGCTATTTTACCACAATAGAAACATTCCCTCCTGGAGGGAAGCCCATAAGATTCAAAAAGACAATGAAACTTAGAAGGCTCAGGATGCTCATGAAAGTTACAAGACATACCACCCCACCTCAAGGTCATTAAAACAGTAAATAAATTGCTGGGGAGCTCATAAAAGTTACAAGATATGCCACCCCTCCTCAAAGTCATATGAACAGGAAATAATGTCTGGGGAGCTCATGAAAGTTATAAGACACACCACGACTCCTCAAGGTCATAAAAACTAAATGATTTCAAGGAAAAGGAGTTACTGGGCTATAGTAGTATAACTGTCTGCTAGTTACATAAAGACCTACAGTGCTGGAGCTTTTGTGTCTTCACCAATGCTGGGTGAGCTTTTCACAGATGTAGCTCCCTCTGAGACACCCAAGCTTCTGAGAGTGACTTCAGTAAACTCATTTGTTCACCAAGCTAGAGTTGAGTGGAACTGTTTCTTTGTTTTGTTCAGTGCCCTGTCTGGGTGAATTGATGTTCACATTGTTCACATCTCCCAGGAGAGGTCACATAACAGAAGTAAATGACAAGCATGGGTATGACTATAAGCTGGACCTTCGAGAACCTTAGGAGTATCACGAAACCTGAGGCTGGTTGAGGCTCTTCAACCAACACTGAGGCATACGAAGAATGATAAGAATGATACAGGGTACCAAATCCAGACCGACAGAGGTGTACTTTAGAACATTCTAGTCCATGTATCTAACAAATATGGATATCACCATCTTCACTGATACTAAGAAGAACCCCCCTCACACCCCCCTACTTTGTGATTGAGAAGGCCATGAATGAACTGAGCTTAGGAGCTGTCACTCATGCTGGGTGGAATTTCTGGTGATGCAGGTACCTTGGATTCATCCATGCATCTGTAAACAAGCCTTCATCCCTATTCCTGTAACCCCCCCCCAAATTCATTGTTTTGCCAAGTTGAGCTTGGGTGGAATTGTTACTTTCGTCTGACATCGAGGCCCTATCTGGGGTGAACAGACGTTTGGTGAGGGCTTCCCAGGAAAAATGAACACAAGGGCTTCCTTTCTGATCTGTTTCACTAGAGCAGCTATTGAACTTGACTCAATACTCCATTTTAATTGCTATGAGGATGCCCTCCACCATAAAAGCTTGGTTCATTTCAACAAAGAGCCATCACACTCCACTTTTCCTGAGCCTTCCTCATTTCATGTTGGCAGGGCACTTTTCCTTTCTCTCCCTTTGAATGTTTGATTTTAATTACCAGATGAATGTTGGGTTTTTTTTTTTTTGCACATGAAAGGAAGATGAAAACCAAGCTAAAAACTCCATGTCTTTCAGCCACATCAAATGTGATGAACTTATTTATGCTAAATACAGTATGTGTCACATCAGATGTGAATGGAGGATCATCCTTTCAGAGAAGTATTGTAATAATAAGGACAAACTGTCGACAGAGCTTTGTGTTTTATAAAGCACTCTTGGAGTGGTGAACTCAGCCCTGTGAGAAGTGCGGGTCTATGGAATTATGGTCATTTTACAGATGAGGGAGCAAGTGAAGTGCTTGGCGGATGTTCACACGGAGATTAATCTAAAGTGTGATGCCATGACCCCATCAAATCATGAATGTCTACCTAGTATCTCAAAAGTGCTTATAACAAAGGCAATCTCATGTTAAAAAACACTTGCCTTCATGCACACACATACACTTGCATACATGTGAAACATTAAATCAGGCCAGGTGTGGTGGTGCACATGTGTAATCCCAACACTCTGGAGGCTGATGCAAGAAGGTCATCTTAGCTAAATAGTGATTTCCTGGCCAGCTTGCACTACCTAGCAAGATCCTGTCCCAAAAAATAAACAACAACATAAAAAGGGCTTGGGAGATGGCTCAGTGGATAAAGCATTTGCTATGCAAACATGAGGACCAGTGTTCAGATTCTTAGCACCCACATAAATGCTGGGCAGATGTGGCAGTTTGCCTATACTCCCAGCCCCCAAACAGTGGAGATGGGATCCTTGAGCAAGTTGGCTAGTTACACTAGCAGAATTGAAGATCTGGGATTCCATGGGAGAACCTGTCTTGGTAAATAGGATGAAGAGTGACTGATTGAGAAAGATACCTGACATCTGGCTTCGACATACAAACATATGTGAGCACACCTGCACACACAAATGCCCATATCCATCTGAATGCATATACAAATATGCAGACCGGAAACACATGCACATACTATACACCAAGTGAAGTATAAATTAAATCTGTGAACCATTCTAATGTCAATTTCCTGTCTGTGACATTCTACTCTAGTTATATAAGATGTTGCCATTGTGGGATTACAGGGTGACAGGTACATTGGACATCCTTGTCCTCAATCATGTTATTCAAATTTCCTTTGAATCTGTCATTATTTCAAAACAGCAAGTGAAAACATGGATTTTAGTGAAATCTAATCTTTTTGTTTCTCCTTATTTTTCAGCAGAATGGTTACACTTGTTTTTATGAAATGAAAGATTTGGTTGTCAATTACACACCCATGGTGAAGTACTGATCCGTTACATGTGGGAAACGACGGCATATGTTTGTCTTATTTTATGTTAATCTTTATTGGTAACTTCTAAAATTACTACCATGATGAACTCACGTAATGAAATAAAGTAGAACATTATTTCGAAAGGTTGAACTGGAAGATGGCATGTTTTAAAATTGAATAGCATCTCTATCACATCCTCCATGGCGCAGGGACCATTCTGGAAGAGGTGACAGAAAGAATGTAAGAGCTAAAGGAAGGGCAGGAGTGCTGCACAAGATTGTTCCCCAGACACAAAGTGGCCATGGTATTCATGACCTCACAGTGGCTGACACTAATGATGTAAACCTGCGTAATACCAAGGGAAAAAATGATGACAGCAAAATGGAAGCGATGCCAGAGGGATTCAATGGAGGGGAAGGGAGGGGAGGGGAGGCAGGGGGGAAAGGCAAGATGGTTGGAGGGGATTCTGATCATGGTCTATATGTATGGAGTTTGTCATAGAACGTTAAAGAAAATAAAATTAAACAGGACGAAGCTTAAAAGTGGACACATGCAGAGGTCAGTGACTGAAGCCACACAGATAGCTGTCAGCAGGGCTTTATCATTCACTCATTCATTCATTTATTTATTCAGACAGTATCTTTTGTAGCTCAGGTTGGATTCAAGCTCATTGTGTAACCAAAGATTACTTCTTTCCCTCCCTGTCTCCAAAACCCAGGTGCTGGGTGTGTATCACCTGCCTGGTGTTTGTGATGCTGGGGATCAAACTCAGGGCCTCTTATATGTTAGGCAAGCACTTTATCAACTGACCCACATCCCCAGCCTCCCAGGAGGTCTTTTATAAAACAAAATTCACCCAAAGTAAAAGACATCATGACCTGTTTCTAGCCACAATAAACAAACAATGCCTCCCGATATTCTCCTCTTCCATTTGGGCACCATCATCTGAAAGAGACATCAATGAATAGTCGTTGAAACCTAAGAGATGACAAGATTTATCACTGTGAGGAAATGGTGTGCAAACATTTAATCTGGAGAAGCAGAAACCAGGGCTTGGGAGCTGTCTTCTCATATTTCAAAGGCTCTCATGAGGAGGATTAGGTGAATCTGCAAAAACGAAAGCTGAATTCCAGGGTGGAAGTTAAATAATAGAGCACTTGATTCAGTAGAAGATGAGGCTTTGGGGAAGCGAAGGTCAGGAGGGCTCTGACCCAGCCAATGGATTGATCCATTGATGGATTCATAATTGAGTGAATGACCAGAAAGTAGTAGAAACTATGGAGGGGCGGTTAGAGGAAGTAGGTGATCAGGATTTTTTTTTAAGAGGATAACTTGTTCCTAGACTCTTGCTCTGTCTGTTTGTCTGTCTCTCTGTCTGCTTCCTGGCTGCCAAGAAGTAAGAATCCTCTGCCCCAGGTTCCTGCCACCATGATATTCTTTGGGGCCTGCCTTAGACTCAAAGCAATGGATCCAATTAACTGTAGACTAAAACTTTTGAAGCCATGAGCCGCAGTAAATTCTCCCTCAGAGACGGGGAGATGAGTCATTGGAATATAGCACCTCCTATGTAAGCATGAAGACCTGAGTTCAATGCCAGCACCATGTTAAAAGCCAGGCATAGTCATGCATGTCTATAACCCCAGTGCTGGTGGGTGTGGCATGAACGAGGGGATCACCAGGGGTTCCCTGGTCAACCTATGTAACTGAAGAAATGGGACCTCCAGATTCAATGAAAGATTGTCTCAGGAAAATAAGACCAAAAAAGAGGAGGCACTACTTCTTTCTCCTGTCTCCACACGCATGCAATGGGGCACGTGCATCTGCATACACATACATATCACACATGCACACATATCAACAGTAATGAAAGAACTCCTCCCTCCCCTAAGCTGTTTATCCCAGGTATTTTGGCAGAAAACTCACTAACCTAAGTAGTAGCCCATTAGTAAAATCACACTATCTTGAAGCCCTAACATGAAGGATGGGGACTTTTGGGAGCATAGTTCAAGCAGATCTGTCTTAAGGCGACTCTCATACTTCCTTCTATAGAAAATACTTTGGTTTTTTTTTTTTTTTTTTTTTTTTTTTTTTTTTTTTTTTTTTTTTTTTTTTTTTTTTTTTGGTTTTTTGAGGCAGGGTCTCACTCTAGTCCAGGCTGACCTGGAATTCACTCTGTAGTCTCAGGGTGGCCTTGAACTCACGGTGATCCTCCTACCTCTGCCTCCCGAGTGCTGGGATTAAAGGCGTGCGCCACCACGTCCGGCTTATTTTTTCATTTTTGAGGCAGAATCTCCTTTTTAACCCAGGCTGATCTGGAAGGCACTCTGTAACCCCCAAACTCCAGGGTGCTGGATACGTGTGCGCGTGTCCTCGACCTCACCTGGGGTCCTGCTTACGTTCGCTAGTATGAACCATATTCTCCGTATACCTACACCTGTGCTCGGGACGGGCTCACAGCACAGGCCGCAGGAGGGGGTCAAGCCCACGCGGAGGGCCACACCCTGACGCATCAGAAGACTGTGGAGGAGCACCTTCAGGCCACCTTGACCTGCACATTTTATTTCTGGAGGTCTGTAATTCCCGCTAACACCGCTCCAAGCTCGCTGGGGGAACCAAAGGAC